>CAJDYZ010005642.1:23997-34316 GCA_903986555.1 Heterotrigona itama
TCTTTGTAAAGATTATATTATTCCAACATTTTAGATCATTTTTTACTACACAGTTGGATAAATTTTAGTTTATCCAATTATTATAAATTTAGTTTATCAATTATTATAAAGTATTAATTATTATTTTATAAGGAATTAAAATTAACTCTTCAATTTAAAAAAATATAAAACACAAGTTACAAGATAAATATTTCAATACAATCAACAGATAAATATTTAACAGAATCTTCAATTAAAATAACTGAAATGAGTGTCAAAAATACAGAACAATTTCCAAAAAGAAAGAAAGTTTTAAACAAATATTTTAAATACACATTAAAATATAATTTTTTAAAATTTACTGCGCTTGTTATTTTGCTTGCCATAACAATAATATATATACAACAAAACAAATGTATTTCTATCGAAGAATATGAGATAAATGTGATATCTATGAATGATAATGAATCTGCGATATTAATTAAAAAAGAAAATTTTCAATATGATATAGTATTTAATGATACAGTATCTAGATTTCATAAAATAATGCAGGTGAATAATGCAGGCAGTAAATGTTATAATATTATATGCTGTAATACTATTATAATGATTTTTATTTTATAATGTTTATTCATTAGGAGGAATGTAACAATGTTCTTACTACATTACGCTTTGATTGTCATCCTGAAGACGGAGCATCTGAATTATCTTGTAAAAATAGAGGTTGTTGCTGGAATTCTTTTAACAAAAATATCTCGGCTAGAAATCATAATCCTTTGAATATTCCATATTGTTATTATCCAAGCAATTGGAGTATATACAAGTATACAAATTTTAGTAGAGAAGGAAACAATTTTTCTGGATTTCTCAAACGAATAAAAAACTCATTTTATGAAAATGATTTGCCACTCATTAAGATAGAAGCTAGCCCTGTGGATGATTCTATTTTACGTATAAAAATATATGATCCACTGAAGAAACGATATGAACCCCCATGGCCTCTTAGAACAGATTTTAAACCATTTTCTCAAAAAGATATAAATGCTAAATATAAATTGGACATTGATTGTACCAAACTTGGTTTTAAAGTATACAGAACTTTAGATGATACAGTGATGTGAGTAATATTTGAGAAAAATTTGAATTTTTAATTATCTAGAAATTTTAATAGTGATATAATTTTATTTTTAACATTTATCTAATTTTCATTTTTAGATTTGATTCCAGTAATGCAGGAGGTTTCATATTTGCTGATCAATTTTTACAAATAAGTACTCTTTTACCAAGTCATAATATTTATGGTATTGGTGAACACAGAACAAAGCTAAAATTAAATATTAATTGGCAATTGTTTACGTTATTTAACAAAGATCAACCACCAACAGAAAATGTATGTTGATTTCTAAAACATTGCAATTGTATTTTTTTTCTATTTGATTATTTTTAATATATGTTTGTGAACATATGAATTTTTCAAAATTTAGGCAAATTTGTATGGATCCCATCCCTTTTATTTCGTAATTGAAAATTCCGGAAACTCTCATGGATTTTTGTTTCTCAATAGTAATGCAATGGGTAAATAACATTCAAAGTAATGTTTTTTTAATTATACAATTTATTGAAACATGTATCGTAATATAAGTTATTTTTAGATGTTATATTACAACCAACACCTGCTATTACCTTTCGAACTATTGGTGGTATTTTTGATATGTATTTTTTTTTGGGTCCAACCCCTGCAGATGTTATAAAACAATATTCTGAGATAGTAGGCAAACCATTTCTCCCTCCATATTGGTCTCTTGGTTTTCATTTATGCAGGTAGAAACATTATCTTGTTGTAAAACAATCTTTATTATATTCTTATTATGTTTTTCAAAACTGTACAGATACGGGTATCGAAGCTTAGAAAAAACAAAACAAGTATGGAATAGAACCATAGCAGCAGGAATTCCATTTGTAATGTGTTTTACATACATTAATAAATATTATCTAAATAAATATGTAACAAATCAAGTTTAACAGGTTTGGTTCATAGATATTTATTTTTAGGACACTCAATGGAATGATTTAGATTACATGGATAAAAATAATGATTTTACATATAATTTGAACAAATTTAAGGATTTACCACAATTTGTGAATGAAATACATTCGGTTGGTTTAGAATTATAAAAATTATAACTTGTAAAAAGTGTGCTAATTCAATGTTTAATATTCTGTATATTACAGAGAGGAATGCATTATATTCCTTTAATTGATGCTGGAATATCTGGTTCTGAAGAAAATGGGACTTATTTGCCGTATGATGAAGGAGTAAAGAAAGATATATTTATAAAAGATGCAGCAACTAATGAGCCATTTGTTGGCAAAGTTTGGAATTTAGTTTCTACTGTGTGGCCCGATTTTACGAATCCCAAAACACAAAATTATTATCTCCAAATGATGAGCAATATGTATAACAATTTTACATACGACGGTGCTTGGATTGTGCGTACATATTTTTTATTAGTAAAAATAATTAATTTGAAGCTCTTAATATTCATTGTTGCCTTGCGTTTCTATTTATTATTAGGATATGAACGAGCCATCTAATTTTTATGATGGATATAAAAATGGATGTCCAAAAAATAAATTGGATTATCCGAAATACGTACCTAATGTTATTGGTAATATACTCGCGAAGAAAACATTATGCATGAACGCTAAACATTATTTAGGCGTTCATTACGATCTTCATAATACTTATGGCACAAGTCAAGCGATAGTAACAAATTAGTAAGTATACTAGTAAACAAATAGATTTATATATAAGTAAAGTAGAAAAATAATAAAGTAAAATAGATTTATATATATAAGTAAAGTAGTAGTTAAATCACATAAAAAGGTTTAAATAGATTTTGCTAATATATTATTAGTTTACTAAAAGAAAAAACATTGTACACCATTTACACCATTGTACACAATTTGATTTATTGATTTAGTAATATGCAAAAATTCTAAGAAACTGAAATTAGAAAAGGCATAATAGGAATTAATTTCATAGTCAAATTCCTTAATTGTTTTTCTATCTATAACTAAAAACAAACTTCATATTTCAAATAATAATGATATATGATATATGATTTGACTTTTTACTTTTTTTAGTTATGGTTAATTAAAAAATCTAAAAAAATTTAAGACAATATTGTAAAAATTAAAATTCTTAATCCAAAATATAAAAATTCACTATAAAATCTATATTTTTTATTATTTTCTAGAGTTTTTCTTTTTTCTGCGTTAAAAATTTGTAATAAAAAAATCCAAAGAAATTCTTTAACATACATTTCTAGAACTTTTATATGCCACTAAATAAGGAAAATAGAACAAAAAGTTAATAATTTGGATTTATCACATAATTATTCTTCTGATAGTATTGGAAAATTTAAAATTGATGTAAAACATGTTTTTTTTTTTCGTAAGTTATTGAATGGTAAAATCGATTTGAGGCCACTTTTATCTTTATCTTATAGAATGCTTGCTAAATCTTTTGATAATGTATGTACACAGTGCACTGACCAATATTCGTCAAAAAAGACCATTTATAATATCACGTTCAACCTGGGTGGGTCATGGACACTATGCTGGTCATTGGACAGGAGATGTTTATTCCTCATGGTAATTACTATACGTAATGTTTATTTTATAAATATTGAATATTTGCATTTCATACAATATATTAATCATTAGGCATGATTTAAAAATGAGTATCCCAGCAATTTTGTTGATGAATTTTTATCAAATACCTATGATTGGTGCTGATATTTGTGGATTCGATGGAAATACAACAACGACATTATGTAATCGTTGGATGCAACTCGGTGCATTTTATCCTTTCTCTCGTAATCATAATTCCGACGATACAATCGTTCGTATTTATGAATTTTTACGGATAAAACTTGGGAAGAGTTAATGGTATGATTTGATATGACATGTCATAATATTATATTTTATTGTGTAACATTTAGGAACAAGATCCAGTCGCTATGGGTGATTTAGTAATAAAGTCATCAAAGCGTGCCCTTACGATACGTTACTGGTTGTTACCCTATTTATATACATTATTTTTTCGGGCACATAAATTTGGAGAAACTGTAGCGCGACCATTGTTCTTTGAGTAATATATCTTTGACTACATATATTTCACCTATTTAGACTACATATTTTAAAATTTAATATTTTTTTAGGTACTCGAATGATTCAACTACATACGATATTGACACTCAATATTTATGGGGCAGTTCTTTGATGATAATTCCAGTTTTAGAAGAAGTAAGTTAAGGATCATATCAATAGAGCATTATTTTTTGAAATATTTAAATATTGTAATTCAAAAGCAATTGTTGCGCTATTGATCATTAGAACAAAACTAAAGTATCAGCTTATTTACCACGTGGATTATGGTATAATTTTTATACGAAAGAATCTGTTTTCGCATTGGGTAAATATTACACTATGAATGCGCCACTCGATACTATACCATTAATGATTCGCGGAGGATCTATTTTGCCAGCACAGAAACCAGCTAATACTACAACAAACAGTAGAAAAAATAATTTCGAATTGTTGATTACATTAGATCATGTGAACGAAGCAAAAGGAGAATTATATTGGGACGATGGCGATAGTTTAGGTATATATTGCATTAATATAATAATTAGTTTTGGTAATTATATAGAAAAGATTTTTTTATCGATTTCTAACTAATTTTTTTATATATACTTATAATCGCTTTCAAAGATATATGAACATGAAGGTACTAAGCTAAACTATCCAATCTTGAAGAATACATATTGCATTGATTATTGCTTAAGATTTGATTGTTAGTTTTAAATTCTTAGTTCTAAATTTTTTTTTGATAATAAAGAAAAAAAAGCAAGCATATTTTATGTGGAATTTTATAATATAGAGAAGAACACTCTTAATTGATTTTATTAATTTTACGAGAAACATTATAACGGATCTTGTCAGCAGTTTGACAATGATAATGTCATAATTACATTTTTTTTTTCATACTATACCCGCAAATTCCAATTAATACTAAATATACTAACAGCATTAATCAGATGTAATAGTTTTTTTTTTTATATAAGTATTTTTATTTTACATAAGCATTTTAATGTGTTCGATTTTTTGTAGATTCATTCGAAAAAAAACAGTTTGTATGGTCAGTTTTTGTCATCAGGAATAATACTTTATCCACTGCAAAAGCAGCAGAAAGTTCCTTTCATGAAAAAATTATCTTGGATAGAATACAAATATGGGGAATAATATCTAATATCTCACGAGTATCTTTAAATAATCATGAAATACAATTTAAATATAACATCAAAGAAAATGTAAGTTTTTAATCTTATAGTTAAAATGATGATGAAATATATTAAGATTGTTTTTAAGACAAATTTAAATTGTATTTTGTTATGTTTACTCTTCAGTATGTAAAAATATTAATCATCTTAAACAATTTTTCAGTGTTTGAACATAAACAATTTACAAATAGATTTAAAAGAAAACTTCTTGCTTTCTTGGGAATATACTCGCTTTGAACAAGACAATAACAAATGATAATTTTGTTCAAGATATATATATTGTATTATGCATAAAATTATTGCTGTTCGTACAAGTATGTTATATAAAATATGTATAAAATATATATACGATGGATTTTAGTATTATTGTTATTATAAATACTCTATTTGTATATTTCTACATATTAAAGCAAATATTGTTTGAATAAAAGAGAAAAGCATTTTATTGAAATAACCATACAATTGATTATACAATAAAGTAAATACATTATACAAATAATATAACATTTATGGCACTATAACGGGAAACGATAAGTATACATAAATCGAATAACTCTTAAGCATCCAACTCAAAAAGATACTTAAAGCTACAAAAGATACTTTAAGCTATAATTGCTCGAACGTAAATTTTTAAATGTGTAGCTTGTTCATTATTGGTAATAATGAAAAAGATAATAGCACAAGTAATCGATCATCACACAATATTGGTAGGTAATATTGAATGAAAATTGTTACTTTGGCACCGTGTAATGTATATAAAATAAAACAATTCGAAGCAGCACCATCGTTTGGAACATTGAAATCTTTACTTGAATTCTATATGTGTATTTACAATTATGCAAGCACTCCTTTGACCTCGATCTATATTCCGTGTTCTCTATGACCTTTATTTGCATTTCTACAACAGAAAAGTAGATTCTGATCTTTGGAATAAATTTCAAAGTGACTAATTCAGACTGTAGTCGTCTTTGTCAATATACATAGTAGGTACAGCTTACAATCTAGTGTATTTAACATATGATTGCTTGAATTTTTATGACATATATGTATACATATGTCGAACAAACAATGTGTATGATTTATCGAAATTTTTTAATACCCAAACGCCATCTGTCAGAAAATAATTAGTACATTATTTATATTATTTTTTATTTTTATCAGATTATTTTGTTGTACAAAATGATCTATAAAAATGTTTGATTCGATCGAGTCTTATAAAACAAATAACTACGAAATTAACACGATATAATAAAAAAGTGTTTTTTTAAAATATTTGCATAGTATAATGTTTTTAACAAATTGATAATTATTACTCATAATCATTAACGCGCTAAGAATATACATACTATTTCTATTACACACTAATAAAACAGAATAACATATATATGTGCATGCGCGCGCGCGCGCGCGTGTATGTATACATAATTTTTTTGTCTTTCTCAACTATATTAATCTTGTAACTTTTGATCATTATTGTCTGCTCACATTTACTTATCTCTATTTAAAACGTATAATCATGTGTTATGCGTACGAGCATATTTATTAAACGTATTAACATTAATATGCATGATTTACGCACCCGACGAATATACATTAAAGAGAATTATACAACGTATGAAAAACAGAAAATACATAAGGATAATAAGGCTCTTTAGATATTGAGAGACGGATCCCATTTGACAATAAGGCCACGAACACAACAAAGTTTCACATAATACCGCATGTTTTTTAGATGTAAAAAAAGTTCTACGAGGATGTTAGTTGTTTTGCGAACTCTTCGTTCGAATGTAAAGTAACGTATAGTCTAAAAAAGAAAAAAAAAAATAACTGAAAAATGGCAAGAAAGATATCACAAATAAATGAAAAATCAATAAAATATTATATATTAAACTTATACTTGTGCAATAATTTGCAATGATGCATGCATAAGTATAGATGTATAAGTATCTTGATTGAAGATACAAACAACATACAATAGCTTGCGTTACTATTTAGCCTCTTTAAGTTAAATAAAAATTATCTAAAAACTCGCACTGCGACACTTGTTAATAATTAATAATTCACACTTCGTGTAATAATTGTAACACTCGTGTACATGTTAACTTATACAACAGAACATTTTCTAATGATTTTTGTCTCTCTTTTCTTATCTTCCCGCTCTGTTTATTAGTCGTTAATAAAATATATATATATATATATATATATATCTTTCGCTATGGCAAATACATATACATATATTTATGTGTGTATGTGTGTATATATATATATGCTACGGCAAATATATATATACAAAAAAATGCATTTTTAATCTATTGCTATATGAATACCTTTCAATTTGTTGCTCACCATAAATAATGCTAATCGTCATCATTGACATTCATGATATCACCATATTTTCTTTTATAAATGATGGAAGCAACACAGCCTTTTAAATATTGTATAATAAATAAGACAGTCAATGACATAACGATGGGACAAGAGAAAATAGAATGATGCATGGCACTTCGAAAGAAGAAACATAGCCCGTTGATTGTAAAAGAATATCCATACAGTAGTAGATATACTTGAACGTTCGTTCGTTGACGAAAATCAACTTATAAAATTGAAGCATCATGCCAATCACACGTACAATCACAATGAAAATTTTGCCGCTCATATTGTCGCTTTATACTCGTCTACGAATTTATATATCTTCAGATTCGTTCGTACGAATTTCCTTGTACAAACAAACAAACAACATGGCACGCAATGTATAACTAGCTTATCACATAAAGAATTTAATACCAATTTCTCAATTTTAGATTGTTAAAACGTTGAAATATTCCTCGAATCCACCCGTTATTTATGCACAACTTGTTGTTACATTTAAAGAACATGCATACGTAGTAAAAACTGACTTAACATTATTAAAATATATGCCATCTCGTAAATCGATCGTCTCGTATTTGATTTTTCTTATAACACAAAAAAAAAAAAAAAAAAAAAAAAACAATAATAAAACAGTACGGAAGCTGATTATAACGATTTGCTTAATTATTATTACGAATATTGCATTTGCACATTGGACTAGGAAGTACTAATTTTATACTTAAATGGAATATCTATACACTGAAATTTTTAATAAATAATCGCGAATAATTCTGTTATTTACGATTAAATTATAACGAACGCATTATTAACAAACATATATGATTTCGCAGTTCGAAATCTTCATTCAGCTAATTTCACCTAGTTCCATCAGAAAAAGGAACGTTCTTACAGAAAAGGGAACTAATATAATATAAGATTCGTTACAAAGATCGTAATAATCCATAACTGGAGAAAAACAGTCTTGAATTTGAAAAGCCTCTGTTTTACAATTAGATCATAGTTCCGAAAGGATTTGAGGTATCAATCGGTATCTTTGTTAATCTTTGGTAAATATATAACTGCTATGTAGGCGATATTAAAACAAGTAGGATTTTTAATTTAAGTAGCAGTCAGTGTCTCTAAAATATCTTCGGGAGTCTTATTTAACTTGCGAAAATGTTCCCAATGTTCTTTAGGTACGGTCCATTTGAGAAATATCTCAAGATTCTTGGTGAGTGTTTCGAGTTCGTTAAGACCATTGCTTGTCACTGGATCTTTACCAGCAGATATCAGAGAATCGTAAAGAACCTCGTCAATTAGCCTTTTACCAAAGCCTAACTCGTCGAGTCTTTCTTGTTTGCTGATTCTCTTAAGAAGTACAGCGAGTAACAATCTCATCCTCTCGACAGTCATTATTTTATATTTGCTGGGTGACGGTGAGAATTTATCGTTGACTGTTTCACTGGAAAGCAGGGATGATGCTGTCGTTTGTTGTAATGTCATCGAAATCGATGTCGGCATGATCGTCGCGTTCGTTATGATTTTTGTAGTTCGAGCACTGGGAGCATCATGTTCGGCCTCGGATTCAGGGTGGCAAGTTTTCTCATGACACTCTAGATCATTCTTAATCCTGAAGAAGCTTGTACACTTTTTGCAAGCGTACGGTTCGTTCCTCCCATGGATACATTTCATATGCTTTTTCCAATGGGGTAGCTGTGTGAAACCGGCATTGCACTCGGCACACTTAAACGGCCTCTCGCCAGTATGTCTCCTCGTATGGAGTTTAAGTGCTGTTGAATGTGCAAATGCTTGCCAACATACCAGACACCTGAACGGTCTTTGACCAGAATGCGTCCTCTGATGGACAGTCAATTGAGATTTTTGAGCAAACCTTTGGCCACACGTGGCACAACCGTGTGGCCGATCGCGCGCATGCGTTCTCATATGTTGAGGTAGATGACCCTTGAAAGTCTTGTTGCAGATTACACAGAGGAACGACTTCACGTCTCTGTGAAGGCATTCTAAATGTTTTTTAAGCGCATCGCGCCGAACGAACGCGCGGCCACAAATCTCACATTTATGATCCTTTTGCCCGTTGTGCCGTTTTACATGCAACGCCAAATTCGCGGCGCAAGTAAACGTGCCTGAACACAAACCACAGTGATACGGTTTTACTTGGCTATGAGTGCGCCGATGCTGCACCAGTTGTCCACCTCTAGCGAAACTCTTGTCACATTCTGGACATTTGTACGGCTTGAATCCAGTATGCGTTCTCACGTGTAATTTCAATCTTTCCTTCAACGGGAATTCTTTGCCACATTCGTCGCATTTGAAGATCGGTCCCGCTCCGTGTACGATTTTATAATGATTGCGAAGACCTCCGCTGCCTTTGAATCGCGCCTCGCACACCACACAACAATATTTCTTCTGCTGATTTTCTTGTTTAGTTTTCATACTTGGATTCAAGCCGTGTATGGTAGTGTTCTCATCTTCACCGCCGCACATATCGTTTTCCTTCGAATATGGCGGCAACGATAACGATGATGATGGCGAAGATGATGAACATGACGATGACGCTGACGATAATAACGACGAAGACGATGATACTGGTGATAATGATGATAACGAGGACGGCGACGATGA
>CAJDYZ010005648.1:21879-32194 GCA_903986555.1 Heterotrigona itama
ATGAGAACAGTAAAAAAATTAATTTCCCAACACTCAGCAGAGAAAAAGAAAAGCAAAGAGCAACTAACCAGCTAAACAGGAACCTAACATACAAGCAAGCCTTAGTAAATAGTAACAACATTAATCGAAGCAATGATCAAAATGATCAAATAAGTGAGTTTCAAGTTCTAGCTAATGAAATGACGACATATATATCAGTGATGAAACTAATAGATGTCAGAAAGATGTTAGAATTAGTTAGGGAACTAAACAGTTAATGAACAGTTCAACGCCACTACAAAAATTCCAAATATTTTATTTAACTTTACAACTCAGCTCAATGATGACTAACCTAATATGTAGTTGGAATGCGAATGGTGTAAGAAACAAAATTTGTGACCTTACTGAATTTTTGAATAGACATAATGCTAAGAAATGAAACAAAACTCAGTACCAAAGATAAATTTAAGATAAGGAATTACAAAAGGAATTACAATTGTGAAAGTAGAACAATGCAGCTAGTGGTGTTGTAATACTTATTAGATATAATATACCATACAAATTAGTTAAAATTAAAGACAATACTGTGATGGAAAATGTTACCATTAAGCTAGATAATAATATGCATCTAACTGCAACTTACAATATGTTAGATATTGAGTGGAAAGACTTAGATTCTCTACTAAATATGGCAGGCAAGGTCCTAATTATTGGTGATCTAAATTGTAGACATACAGCTTGGAACTGTCATGTCAATAACCATAATAGACTTATATTATATAATTACAGCTAAACTGTAGCAATATAATGTATCCATATCAGTCTACTCATTACCCAACAAATGGTACTACACCAACTACCATAGACTTGGTATTAAATAAAAATGTAAGTAGTATATGTAAAATTCTAAATGAACTAGTATCAAACCACAAACCTATTATGTTAAAAATTGGTAAATGTAATGATCACGGCTCATATGAAAAAGAAAGCTATAATTATGCGAAAGCAGAATGGATAAAATACAAGAAAAAATTAATAAATAGTAGAATAGATACGAAGGAAGACCGATCAAGAAACTCAAAAAATAACAAATATAACAAACAACACTGGAAGAAACCGTACCGAAAGTAAAGCTAATGAAAGAAGAAGATAATCATATTAGAGATAATCATATTAGCCATTAAAGAGAAAAACCAAAACAGAAGACTATGGCAAAGGACAAAGGACCTGAGGTACAAAAACATCTCTAACAAGCAAACCCATCAGATTCGAAATTCAATACATGAGTACAGAAACTCCGTCTAGACTAAAAAACTCAAAAAACTCAATATACACAATAAAATCGCTCTAGAGAGAAATCAAAATGTTCAAAAGAAAGTATCACAACATCCCAGCACTAGAAGAAAACTCACAGGAGGCATTAACAAATAAGGATAAAACAGAAATGCTAGCAAACCAATATGAGAAAGTCCATAACATGGATCTTATGAGACCGTAATCATAGATTTTAGATAACACTGTTTAGAACAGAATATCTCCTTATATTTCACAAAATAATCTTTTCAAGCATCATAATTGATCATCTTATCATTATAATTTGAAGAATGCTTGAAGAAAAAAAAAGATTAAATAAATATATCATTCAATTAGAAAGAAAACTTTACAAATTCAGAAAATATTGCTGCAAAATGTTACAAAAGTTAAAAACTGAATATTCTTAAAGAAGCCATTAGATGTTTCTAAAGAAGTAATCTTCTTGACAAGCATTGCATTTGAGATAAAAGGAAATTGGTGTGGATAAAAAAATAAAAGCATTAAAGAATAAAAATATTCAAATTCATAATAATTGTATATAATCAGTATTATGCAATAAAGCATAATATTGACAGTATTACAACTGAGACTATGTATGTCTATAGGTATTAGAAAATTTATAAATTTTGGAATAATGGAAAACTAATTTAAATATTCCAAAAATTAAAAAAAAAAAATAAAAAGCTGAACATTAGCTAGATCATTCCTCGTTTCACTAAAATAACAACCCTAAACGTAAATCATATATAATTTAAGAACAGTTGTTATATGATACACGCTATATTTTATAAATACTTTTTTAATCTCCCAATCAAAGGAATGAAGCATATATGGAATGAATTAAAATGTCATTTACAGAAATATGTTTTCATGATAAAATAATGTTTTTAACACTAATAAACAATTTTAAAAATATTAATTGTAAATATTTATTTACTAGAATAAACTTAATATATGATTACTTTTTCTCTGTTGACTTCTTTCTGTATTAAAACTTTCCATGTATTTGGTATTTAAATTGATTATAAATAAAATTATTGGGATATGCCTTTTTTGAATACTGTATGGATATATGTATGATATATGAACACGTGTGAAATTTACAATCAGTTTTAAGAGATTGTGAACTAAGTAAAATGTTTTTTTCTCTTAAAGTATAACTCAATAAGGCCAATCAAATGACATATTATTTGTTGATCGAGTTGTTTCTTAGGGATATGTCGAATAAATTTATAGTTTCTAAAATTACTTTTACTTTGTTTTAAAGCAATTTTCCAGATTTTATTTCACACAAGATTATGTATTATGAATTATTTAAATGATTTCGACAATTAAAATTTAATGATAAAACAAAATTTCATCATTAACTGAAATTAATAGTAATAAATTAATAGTAATTAATAGAAATTAATAGTAATAAATTATTATCGTTACTCACCACGTGTTCAATACTGCCGAAATACTGTAAAAATAACTGTTCCCTACTAGTTTCGAAAAATTCCCACATTTTAATTTAAGTAATTTATTACATCAAAATTAATATCACTTTTAAAATATTACAACTTTGTACATTTTTTATATTAACGCGTAATTTCCGTTGTCCGTCTCTAAACTCTCTGATTTCGAACATACGTATTTACTAAAATGTTGCCATGTCACGTGGCGACCTCTATTTCCACTCATTGTCAGTTATCCCACCAAAACATATATTTATCCTTTACGCGGCACTTTTTTTACGCGAGTCTTTTTTACGCAGTAAATGATAACACACGCGGTACTTTTTATACGCATAAAAAACATCGGTAAGACAATACTTAATTTAAACATATGGACGTTAAAGTCAGTATTAAACAATCGGCCTTAGCAACGATATATTATTCAATACACAATAAGTAACCAACGTTTTTACTGCACTGTTCAAATTTATACTTTATATTGTAATTTTAACCCAGATTTATACTTTATATTATTTAACAAACGTTCAATAACACGAAGAAAGAAAAAATTTATCTTTGGATGTGAAAATAAAAATTACACATCCAATTTTCATTCGCGTAAAACAAATCCACCTGGAACGGATACTCCACGTAAATGGCAAGATGTACATTTCCTCTAATGGTCAATTATTGACGTTACAATCGATAGTTATCGATGATTACATTACTATTGAAAAATATCGATAATTCATTTACATTATTTAAAAATCATTTATATCATTTCATACTATTAAAATCGTGGATAAGTAATAGTAAAAAATACTATTAAAAATATAGGTATATATTTGTTATAATAATTTCTAACATCGTAAATAATTATATTGTAACTTTTATTATAATAAGTTGATAATGATTTGTTATAAAGCATTTCTTTGTTGTTATCGTAACAAAAGAAAATCGTCAAATAAAAATATTTTGCTTTCACAAACAAGCACACAACAAAGAGATATACAATTTTGTCCTCTGACTTTTGCTTTAAAACAAAACTCTTAAGAATACTTCAATCTATACAATTGAGTTAACTATCATTTTTCAAGCTTTCAAAGTTGCTCACAATAATTCGTATCAAAGAACTTTAGTAATTATGGATTTCAAAAGTACAATAGAAGCTATCAAAAATCTAATAACGATATCATTCTTCAAATTCTTGAAATCCATCATAAAATCTTCATGAAAGGGAAGAAAATAAAACATATAGATCTTTGGCCATGCAGGAATTTCTGGCAACGGAAAAGCAAACCAAACTGCCAGAGAAACCGCTAATCTAGGAACAACGACACGACAGATTAAATAACGAAGCGAAAAAGAAACTACTAGTACAATGAGAAGTTGAATGAAAGCAGAAGGCTTTTCTGTGCATTAAAATATCACCGAAAACTTTTTCGAAAACTATAAAAAGAACGCTTTATCCAGAAAAGATTAAGTCGTCATCTCAAAGATCAGAATTAGTATTGGTATTGGTCATGGAAAACGTACTGACACTTATTTGCAAATCCTGTAGAATTCTTTTATGCAATAGTCATTGTTTTACGATTTATCACACGAAGCAGAAATATTAAATTTTATTTTTCCACTTCTTTTTTCAAGATACATGTCACATGTTTTTAAATAAACATAATAACAACAAATAGATTACTTGAACCATACGTATTTTAGGTGTTGATTTCTTTGAAATTTGAACTATACGTATTATAGGTGTTGATTTCCTTCCACCTTTGAATCAACAGTCAATCTTAAAAATAAAAAATTAATGAATTTAAATACATTAGCAACTCAAGGAACAGTGAAACGAGCTAACACTTTAGAAATTTCTACCATGAATTTTAATGGTGTATTAAATGAATTTATAGAAATAACAAGAACCAAATTTCAACAACAAATCACTACAAGTGAATGTTCAATGAATCATTATATTATTACAACAGGTCAATCAGTAGCATCTAACGATGATTATCAGGTAAAAAAATTAAAAGCAGCAAAAGAAAAAATAGACTTATTAGAACAAGAAATCATTCGTCCATTAAACAGTGTCCTTGAGGACGTCATTGCTTTGCTCAACTAGATCATCGCCAGAACATCACTTCAGAAGATTTTAAAACTGGATTTAAAAATGTTTCCATCCAAATAGTCCAAGCTTTAAGCTACCCCAAGATATTCAGCAGCGCCTGCAATATCTTGTAAAAGTTATTTTTGTTTAATATCATTGTCTTTCAGTGGCCATTTTGTAATAGCAAATGTTCTCATCAAGAATATATGTAAATCATTCTTTCTTCAAAAATAATTCAAGAAGAACAAAAAGAAGCAGTACTACTTTGAAATGAAACCTCCGTCAACCTTCAACAATTAATTATAAATAATAATAAAATTTTTGTAAATATGTCAACAGGATATGTTCGAGCATATATACCCAACTTATTGGCGAGATGCATTTGATATAGTATACAGTCTGTCATATTGTCAGCCAGCGACCGAATTATGTCCAAAATCCTTAAAGAAAAATACGTCTGGCCTGGTATTTGAAAAAATGCAATGGTCTCGTGAATGTATCCTATACCAAATATCAAAAATAAACAAACATATAAAATTACATCCATATACATTTAGATATAATTCACATGTCAGAGGTAAAAGGTCATAAATACTGTTTAACAATAATTGATAGATTTTCTAGAATCCCGATAGCTATACCGTTAAAAAATATTGAAATAAATACAATTACAAATGCAAATAATGGATTAGTCTTTTTGGCACACCATTAACAATAACAACAGATTAAAGATCTTGATTTGAAAGCGCCTTATTTATAGCATTAGCAAATACTATCAGAGCAAAAGAATAAGAACTACACCATATCTATACCATCCTGTCACTAGTGGCTTAGTAAAAAGATGGCACCTAAATCTCAAAACAGCATTAATGTTCAATGCAGACATCCCATAGATCGATGTGCTTTTAACAGCAGTTTTAGGAAATCAATTTATAAATAAAATATTAAAGTTAAAAAATTATATGAATTAATGAATATTATATGAATTAATAAATTAATTATATGAATATGAATCAATTTCAGTTCATATATCAATATGAATTCCCGGAAATTTTTTTTATTCATTAGACTTAGTAATAGATCCAGAAATTTTCATAGAAAAACATATCATGTGAACATTTAAATCAATCCCAACAAGTCATATCAAAGCCAATATGTTTATACACAAAAATATGAATGTACTTATGTATTCTTGAAGTGCAATGAAATAAGACCATTAAGAACACTGTACTCAGATCCACACAAAATTAAACAAAGATTAAATGATCAGAGATTTATTATACTTGTCAATAGAGAAGAAAAAACTATTTCAGTAGAAAAATTAAAACCAGCATTTCTAGCAGAAACAGATTTCTAAATAGAAGATAATCAGAAACTAGATAAAAGCAACTCCCATCCAACAAACGAATATAGGACTCAAAACACTTTCCATTCGCTCCAAATATGAACTTCATGCAATAAAATTGAGAGGAAGTGCATTTTTAACACAAGCTTGATAGCAGCAATGTCTATTATATCTTATTACAAAAGAAGAAGAAAAATAAACTAAAATGTATTATAATTTCAATTGTTAAGAATCAAGCAAAACAAGCGGTCGGTATAAACATTTCATTATACATAAAATAAATAGTACTTATTGTGGTTTTTTGTTAATTCTCATAATATATTTATTAAAAGAAGTAAACCTCTGCACAATACGAATGTATGTAATAGATATATGTATGGTGTATTCCAAAGCATGTGAAAAGAAACTACAATTATACATACAAGGATAACAGACCCTAACCAGATACAGGAAGCGAATATTTCAAGACTTCCAATCCAGAAAAATCCCTGTTTTTGAAAATTTATACATCTACTCAAAAACATAATTACCTGGATATGTCAAGCGCGTTCAGTCTAAAAGAATCGTTGTTCAAAATCCAGATGATAGAGAACGTCAACTGAGCAAAGCTTAAATCACATAGCTTAACTCATATACTCTGGTACTGTTCATTACTGAAGTGACATCAAACATCTAAAGATCATGAAACAGTAAGTCATTGAATTCATCTTGATATCAACTACAAGACTACGATACTCAAAAATGTATAATGCAATTTAAAAAAAATTAAGGTGAAGTTTTTTACATTGTAGTTTGTAAATTCATTCAATGATGATTAACTTTTATTTGAAACATTTTTTTTGTTAGATTACCAAAAGTGTCTGAAAAATCGTAGCAGCAGTTATGTAGAATATTTTACATATCCTATGTTGCGAATCCTACTCGTGATTAATAATCTAACCATGTCTTTTGATTTTTATACATAGATAATCCTTTTATTTTAAAGGATAAAATTTTCAAAAAAAGAGGTGACAGAAGATACATTTTTAAATTCTATAAAATCCCGAAGTTAAAAACCTTTTACATAACAATATTCAAATATTATAACACAATGAAAAAGATTCAAATAGCATGTATTTAATTTGATTAATACTGATTAAAAGTAAGAACGTATTTATTTCAATCACTTCATATGTTACAACTTAATAATATTATAACTTGCGAAAATTCTAATAATCCAAATTTGTTTTTTGCAATATTAATTATTATGATAATAGATATATTTCTTTATTAAAGATTCTTTTTATCAGAAACAAGAAACAAATTATTTGTTTCTTTTGTTTCTTTTAAATTGTTCAAAAATATTAAATAAAATATATTAGCTTGTGTAATAAATTCGTTCGCATTACCTTAACGATGATGTTAATGTGTATTATTTGGTTATTCTTTATAAATAAATTAAGTAATTTAAAAAATTTTAAAAAAATTGTATGTACATAATTTGTGTATCTCTTCGTTCTTTGAATTATAATTATAGAAGATTTTCCGTATACTGAAATGATTAATATTTTATTATACATAATATATTTAGTATAGTAAACTAAATGAACTATACTAAATTGAACTTAAGTCGTTAATCGCAAATCCAGTATTTTTTGTAATAACAAATAATTCTTTTAATATTTTAATATTATCGATTCGATATATTCACAAATTTATGTTATACTTTAAATTTCTATTTTGTAAATAACACACTTACTGTATTTTGTAATCCCTCTATTCAACGTGGATCGATTATGTACATATGTATTTTGTATTATATATTATGTCCATATATGTAACTGAGATAAACTATCTTTCAAACAGATATAGGGATAGAAACAAATATTTTAGGTAAAAATGAAATGGCATCCAATAAAGTATAATCTAAAAATAATTTCTTTTTTTATGCATCAATGGACCTGAAAAATGCAGTTGCATCTTCTTTTTTATAAAGAATTATTTATATATTATATAATATATTTTTATATTACATATTATATAATATTCTGAACTATTAGATTCAAGGCATAAGCGTTAATACTTTTTCATATAGTTTCAGAAACTGCATCGATTGGCGACAATCAAAATTATAAGTTTTCATAGGAAAAAAAGGTGCAATTATATTTCCTGCTCGTCCAGTTATGTGGGACACATTGTTCTCTATTCTCTATTGCAGATGATATAAAGAACAGTTTCTACAATACATATTCTTAACATTCTGAAAAATGTAACACCAAATGGCGCACGAATTTATTACACAACTTAATATAAAAAGAAGAGTTATTGTTAAGGACAAAAAGTAGAAATAAAAGAGAAAGAATATATTACGTACCAAGACCCTTGCTGAGACAAAAAGTTACTGAATCGAAACCAGAAACAATCTCCTTTGCAGATATTCCTGATCCTACACTAGCATTCCATAATCTAGCTCCATCCATGTGCAACTTCAAATTATATTTCTTGCAGAATGATACTAATTCTTTAAGCCAACTTTGTGGAACAATTTTACCATTAATTGTATTTTCTACAAGTACTAATTTGGAGATAGGCTCGTGATCTCTATCATGTCGGAGTTTGGATTGAAGTTCACAAAGATCAAAAGTGCCATCGATATTATTGCGTAATGATCTAAGATTCACTCCTGCAATTTGGGCAGCACCAGTCTGTTCGTGTAATAAGATATGAGCAGAATCACCACAATATGCTTCACTTCCACGAACATTGCAATGGTTCATTACTACAATTTTAAAAAATAATTAAATAGATTAAATAACTAGTTGTTTCAATAGATTAATTGAATTTTCTTTACAATTAAAGTAAAACTTAAATAAATAAATGCATTTTGGCATAGTTGGTATAGTTGGTATAGTTCAAGAATTAATAATTATAACTATAAAAAAGTAATATAATTATAATAAAATTAATATAATAATAAGTATAATAATTAATAATTAATACAGTATAAAAGATGCATTTCATTTAATCGCATTTTTTACAAATGGTTGATATTTAGAGCAAACATTAAACATATTATTACAAATGAATGATGTATACTAAAAATAATTATTGATAACAAGAAAAATAAGAATATCATTCAATTATGTATCAAAAGAAAGTATTTATTTAAAACATTCAAATATTGGAATCTCAAACAAAGAATTAGATTTTAATTTTTGGAACCTAATGAAGTAAGCAGATAACTTAGTTATCTAAAAATAATATTTCAAATGACTTAAAAAAATTCAATTTGTTTGAATTGTTTAAGTGATTGGAATGTAGATTTGTTAACATTTAAGCTATAGAAATTTAAATAATAAACTGATATAAAAAATCAAGTAAAATTCGAATAAATTGAATTTTTCTAAGCTAGTTGATAGATTTTGAATTCCCAAAAATTCTAAATTAATAATATTGCATCGTTTTTTTATTTTTATTTAAATATGATGTACATTAAATATATATATATTTGAATATTTTAGATATCTGATTTTAGGAGAAAAATTATATTTTTTTAATATTATATTTATATAAACATAAAATTACATTTTTTTCTAATGAAAACTATTATCTAAAATAATTCGTTATCTGTTGCTTAGAAAATTTAGAAAACTATTATATAAAATTATTATAAATACAAAATTATTTATGCATACATACATCATTTGTTATATAAAATTCGTTTAAAACATTTCTTGTTACAACCAGATAATAAATTATTTTAGATAATAATTTAAAATGATTCATAGAAAATATAAGGTGTTAGTCAATCTTACATGGAATGAGTATGAACAAATTTATCAATCCAAATATAGATTTTGTAATAGCAAAAATGAACAGAATTTCATGGCAAGTTAGAGATGTGATTTTTTTCAAATTTTCATAATAAATTAAAATAATGATCTGTCAAAAATTGTCATTCAACAATTATATAAAAATATTTATTAGTGCAAAGGTTATGAAGACGACATATATATGTATTAAAAATCAACAATTGATATCTAATTGTAAGACGAAATTCTATAAGACTACATATTAATTAAAAACTCTTAGTGAAGAAAGTACATAATTAAAACAATGGGAAAAAATGAAATTCAAATTACAATTAATAAATTA
>CAJDYZ010005652.1:2605-29213 GCA_903986555.1 Heterotrigona itama
TGTAAATTATAAAATTTTCCTTTGTAGTACGGTGACTTTATTATTTGTCGATCATCGTATCTACAACCCCATGAAACAGACAAATTTTCATTTGCCAAAAAAAAAGTAGTTTAGAGAATTAAATTGTAAACTTTTGTAATTTTATCCCGTTAATTGAATCCTCAGCTTGCTTTCTACTATACCCATTTGAAGCGTAAAATGCGCAAATAAAAGTTTTTTAAAGTAATTAGTAGTGCCTGTAACTTACAGATGGCGCCACCGAAACTATTGAGGTTACTCATTTAAATAAATATATTACGAGATTTAACAAGATACTATGACAATAACTATTTATTAATATCAATGTGTGACAAAATTTTACAACGACTGTTTGCTTCGATTGATTATTAACAACTGAGAATACCAAATAGTTTCTGTTATCTTATTTTATCTTATTAAACTCGCTTTTCTAAATACGCGCGCTGCCACAATACCCCCCCCCCCCGCGCCTAGAATTTATCGTTTGACGGTATTATTTGGAGCGAATTTATTTCTTTTTTTGTTTGAATAAGTTTTGATTCTTGCATTAGTGTTTGGTGAATCGGGATTGCTCATATCTGATCTCTGATTATCTTCTACTTCCGAATCTGTTTTCCAGTTTCATTTCAACTTCAGCGCCATTAATTTTAAAAACAGATGCATCTAATTTAGCCATAGGAGCAGCGTTAGAGCAATTTGAAGACAATAAATCGAAACTTATCGGATCTTTTTCACGAAGATTAAGTAAAGCAGAACAGTAATATGAAATAATATAATTAACAAAGTTTTTGTTGTATAGATTATGTATTACGTTTCATATTTGTTGTATTTAATTATATTTATTGCAAATACAACAACTTACATTATATACTGCAGATTATGCATAAAATTTATACTTCTATATTGTAAACATTGTACAATGTTTGTAATTTTGTAATTTATATTTATTGTACTCTTTTTATCAAATATAGTACTTATTTGATAAAAATTTAGCAAATATAGTACTTATCCTAATTCAAGAAGGAAAGAATTCGTTAACGATACATCGAACGACCGTCTATGCCAGAATCAGCGATACTCGACAACGTTCGAGACTAATCGATACGCGGGAAGTGTGACTTGAACTTGCCGTCAAATGCTGCTCACTTCAGTTTGCTTGCTTCTCTCATTTTTGCTCTTCCTCTCTTTCCTCTCGCGCGAACGTAACGTCAATTTTCTTTGACATTTCCCCGTACATTTTTTTGTTCCACCTGTCACGTTTCGAAATAATATCCCTCTGTTTGCCTTAACATCGAATCGATGATTTTCTCGGAAGAAGAGACGTCCAATTTCGGCTGATCGAACATGAGTCACGGAACTCGCGCGAGAACGTCTGTCGAGGGATCTTCGTAGTCGCTTCGAAGTTCGAGCAACACGCGAAACTATTTCGATAATCTAACATCCTGAAAAGTATCGTCGTCGATAACCGCTGGAATAACGGATCACATCGTAAACTCTTGCAAGTCAAGTGTGTCGATTGGTGCGTGGCTCGAAACTTTGATTTCTTATTGTCAGGGAAACACAGTGATATACAGTAGCCTGAGATAAGACGCGAACATGCTTCGCTCTGCGAGAAATGAAAGATTCAAGTTGGCTTACTGTGCATCGAGCGAAGCGAATTAATTAACCTGTGTTAAACCGAATCACCGAATCACAAAAATGTCGCATTCGGTTCAGTGGGACGAGAACGACCTCGAGATGGTGCGCGTCTTAATGAATCTGGAACTGTTTTGAATTATCGAGCCTTCTCATCCTTTTTTCGTCTGCACGAAATATCGCCTGCACATCAACGTCAAACATGTTTGGCTGCCCCAGAGAAGCCGTGCGCGTCAAAGTGAAGGTAAAGTTTGTTACATGTGTGTACAACGACGTTTCCACGTTTCACCATTGTTCCGACCTTGCATGAAATTTCAGCGAATTTCAGTTTCATTGCGCTACGCGTATATCGATAGGACAAACGATTATAAACGAGTAAGATCGACAGACAAATTTATTAGAGAAAAATACTTTGCTGAAAGCAATTACTATTCATTCTTTTCTACATATTGGTAACGTTATTATAACCGAAATATTCGAATTGATACATTTTTGACGAAAAACGCAAGGTTTCAAAGTTTCAAAGTAATAAAAGTTGCGTTGATTTTTAACAGTGCATTTGACTGCATTTGAGATTGAAACGTGACCTCTCCATATGTAATAAGAAAAATTTCATTTCTGCCTTTCTCTGGGTAATTGCAAATTGTTACCAACCATAGAAAGCTTTAAATATATAAATGTATATATACGCGCATGATCTTTTTAGATAGTTATAATTCCTCGCAGCAGCTAGAAAACGCGGCAACACGCGTCGCATTCCGTTCCGTTCCGTAATTGGAATAAGGATCAAGGTTCTGTAAAAAATAATTAGAACAGGTCGCTGTTTTACCGGTTCCAAAATATGTATACCTCTGTGCGACACAACTAGTAGAGAGTTTTTTTGCTTATCAGATGATAAAACAGTTTTTTGCTTATCAGGTGATAAAACAGACAGAATGTTTTGATGTTTGTCAATGTCGTTTGAAAACCCGAGTTTCCATCCAACGTCGACAATGAATTTTAAATTTATCACTTTACGGAGATGTCTACATACGTGAATTTTTTTCGTATTTATTATTGAGCGTGTTCTTTTTCTTCTGAAAATAGTTGAAAAGTATCTCGAATAACTCCTAACACGTTTCTGATAGCACGTATATAGTGGCTCAATATATTAAATTAAATGAAAGATCGATTTATGTACATACGTATGTATATTGCTAGTGTAAAGTTTTATTAATTTTGAAATTTTTACATGGTATTTCATCTCTTTGCGCGCATTTGTTTATTCAATAATAATTTGATACGTGAAGCGAGAAAATTTTTAACCTGAAACACGTTCCATATAGAAACATTACTGTATAGTGTGTGAACTGCTTTTCGAATACCTCAATATTCGTTACGTCATCAGAATGGAATACTTGCTAGTAGCAGATAATTTTCTAATTGTTAGCAGACATTGATAATACAACATTCGAATTCGTTGAGATGTTTGAAATATATATTTCATACTGTATAATATATATTTCATATCTTACATAGTTTACATTTTGTCATATCTCATACCAAATTGACGATAACTTGATTGTCCTTATTTATCCTTAACCTCAAAATCGTCTGATGAACGGACAAATCCAATTTCAATCAAAGCAACGCAGATCATTTTCGAAAACATGATATGTTTCTTGTGTACTTTGAAGTACAATGATACGAGACGTGTGATTTTTTAAATTTTTACTTACTAAAATTTAATCCTTGTTTTTACATCGCATGTTGAACTTAAATGTCAAAAGTAATTCCGAAAGGCTTCGATGACGGGTCGATATGAAACTTTTAAGCGACAGATAGGAGGGAAAGGTATCACCCTGAAATATAAAATTTTTATTTCTGATATTTGATTTTAGCTTTCGAAATATTAATGGAAAAAAAAAAATTTCTGATGAATGTTACTAATTAACAATCCTCGCTAATATTAGTAATCGTTAGATAGCCTGCAGTATAGCGATATTGGTAGCACAGTCATTCTTTATAAAGGGTATCCTTTTTACAAATACTATTAGTGATCAAATTTCGAAACCAAAATTAGGACTTTCGGATTCTATACTTTTCTTCAAAATTAACAACTCTCTGACTCATATATATCTCTATTTGCCCGTCCAAAGAATTAATCCAACGCATTCGACAAAAATTGAAACGACTACTATAATTAGATGATCGTTTACATAACAACTGTTGTAACTGCTGTTAATCGTTTAACTGCCAACTGAAAACCAAAACCTAATTTTAATCTTAGACGTAGAAATACTTATATCACCTACGGTACCTTCTCATCTCCTTTTTCTTTTTTTTTTTAATTAATTAATTAATTGATTTACCTTTTACTTGTTATCTTCGCCAATTGTCAAAATCAAGTTGTTTTTTTTTTGTAATACAACTACACACGTTATATTATATTATTGTTATTTAAATATTCGACTTGCGTAATTGTACAATAAATTTCCTTGAAATACAACTTTCTTTAAATTCAAACAAGCATAGCAACATGATAAATTTCATTCGACTTTCTTATATTCACGTTACTTTTGCCATTTTTTCTTAAATCATAAATTATAATTGAAACCGAAAACTGGAAAACACATACCGCTAAACAAATACAGCAAGCCAAGCCAAAACCAAGATCAAAAGTCGATTGACCAAAAAGAATAATTACACGTTAATCGTGCGCAAATATATATATATATATATTATATTGGATGTTTAGTAGATAATGATCTTTGTCACAGAGTACAACCTAGAATTTTGGATTCAAAATCAAAATGATACTTTGTTAGTTTCGAGTTAGTTCAAAAGTCTTCAATTATTGACAAACGAATCACCAATTAAAAATTAAGAATTCAAATTAATTCAAACGTTAAAGTTAAAAGTAATTGAACAATTATCATATATTTTTCTACCTTTTATGTCGATAAAGTCAAATTTCCCAAATGTTATCATCACGCGTCTTCAACTCTATTGAAAACAATTGTATTCCAAACACAAATATATCATATCTTATGAGAAAGATAGATAGATAGAGGGAAATGGAAGGAATGTATTTATGTATTTATGTTTAGAAATGCGAAACCAGACACCAGCCGGAATATCGGAAGTTCAGCGTGGATCCACAGATAACATCCATCGAAGTGCTTCAAAGTATACTCATCAAAGCTTTCGATATCAAAGGGTAAGATCCTACTGCTATATTAATCATCGAGTGTGTTATATCGCAAACAGGAAAAGATACCTTCGGCTGACCCAAGTGTGCATATATATTCAGTTTTACGGACACATACCCGTTAGATTAGAGGAACGAAACTGTTCCCAATTGGTTTGAGTTTCTCCTCATCCTCTAGTTGTGAAAGCTAGAAACTGTAAAATAAAATAAAATGTAATACATTTAACGATTCATACAGGTTAACGATGGACGTGCTGCGTGTAGAAACATTAAGAAATAAATAATATAACGTGAATATTAGGGGTATCCATAAGTAACCAATTATTTTTACTTCTCTGTAATAAAATGGCGGCGTTCCATCCATTTTCATACGGCATTTCATACAACGGTGACAACAACAAAAAATTTTCGATATTTATGAAGATGTATTGAAGGTGTCCATAAGTGTCGACATTGGAACCTGTTGGTTCAGGTTTGCTCCTCGTGATTATGATCTCTCTGACAGGCGTCGAAGTGGACGACCAGTTGAATTTGATAATCACATCTTAAAATCTCTAGTGGAGTTTGATCCGAAATTAAGTATACAAGAATTATCAACAAGCCTCGAGTCTACATGGTCAACTATACTATACAAAGGTTCCTTGCTATCCTGATTTCGTAGAGATCCATTTCTTAGTAGAATCTCGTTACCGGAGATGAAAAAATGGGTCCTTTGTGACAACAAAGCGTTCGAAGCAATGACTCTCTTCAAATAAAACACCAGTACCAACCGTTAAACCAAACTTATCACTGAGAGGAAAGTGTTACTGTATATTTGGTGAAACTGTAGAGGCATAATTCACTTCAGGTTGTTGAAACCTGGAGGAACAGTTACTGCTAAGTTATATCGTCAATGGCTGCATTCAGAACTATTGAAAAAGAGAACATCTTTAGTCCAGAGAAAAGATGCAATACTGCAACGTGACAATGCCCCCATGCAGCGAAACTTACTCAGGAAAAAATCAAAGAATTGCAATGAGAAGTTTTACTGCACTCGCCTTACTCCCCAGGTATTGCTCTATCATTTGTTCAGATCTTTTCTGTAGAAGGAGCCATCTTGAGTCATAATTTACCTTTTATCCTAGGATCCTAGATTTCTATAAGAAGGTGATTGAAAATTTGCAGGAAAGAATGGCAAACTGCCGTTAATAATGATGAAGATTACATAGTAGATTAAGAAATGAAAACTTTTACTACAAATTTTGTTTTAGAAAATAATTGACTACTTGTGGGTACCCCTGATATAAAATCTTACAAGTTGAATATAATTTTAACACGTACCTCGAAATCTTCGGGATTTTATTTGGAAGTTGATATTTCGTTAAACGACAATTTTATTTATACTACCTCCAAGGAAAGAAAAATAGTATTTTCGTTATATTTTGAAAGTATAAGAGTACAAATTTAGATTCTTTGTTTTACCATCTTGCATTTCTAATGCAAGTGTGCTTCGGAATAACAAAAAAACAAATTTAATCGGCCAAGTAAGAACCTCAACGATTGGAAAAGTATGCATTATCTTATTATATGGCCTCTTGTGATATTTTTAATCGCATAAATATCCTGTGTCTTTATATTTAAGATTGTGTTAAATCTATCCAAAGGCAAAACCCGATCACACTATAGACATATAACGTAACATGTGATATTTATAATTTAAATCAGAAACTTAAAATTGCTAAATATACGTATAAACTAAAAAAAATATTTTGTAGTTAAAGAATGTGTCGGATACAGTACGATAATTTTAAGAAGAAGATTCGAAGAGAAGATATTAATTTTGTTTGAATTTTGATTGACTTGCAGATAAATGAAAAATATTAATTCCAAAAGAAAAAAAAAAAAAAGAAAAATTATTTAAAAAAAAAAAAAGAAATTGTTTTCCTGAATATTTTCAGAGAATTCACAGTTTCTTACCGAGCGATAGATGACTACGGGTCAGAAACGTATCTGTTTTTGCTTTCTGACTGGGACCTGGACGCAGCATTCATTAGGTAAACCTTTATGTAATACCATTCGTATCTAAAAATACGAAACACAATGAGACACTTGTGTGATAACATATTCGTTATTGCAGCGCTTCTGAACCGTATCTATACCTGCAAGTCAACTTGAAGCCGTTCGGAGAGACGGGCGACTGCGAATGTTACTGGGAACAGAATGCACAGGAAGTGTCGACTCGACAAGAAACCGGGTTTCCATACAAGACACCCAAGCTACCAGGTCTCATAATGAATAAGGCGAGCATCTCAGTCAATTTTCCCTCATTCGTCCACGACTCAACTCGCAGTTGAACTGCGTCTTCCTTTCGAATTTCTTTTTTGCACACATACGCACTCTTTTTTGCACTATTTTTCAAGTTTGTATAGTGAAATCAGTGTGTGTGTGTATCTTGGAATGTCTGCGATATAGTATTGAAACACATATGTTGAAAACGTTGAAAAAGCAACAAATTATATCCTTAAATAGCAATTCGATTGTTCAACTCTGCGACATTTGTTGCTTTTGGTAATACAAAATGTCTTCAATTCTTCTGTACTCTTTTATCTCGTTACATTGTGTTTCTATGATATATCTGCGCAGTCTTGCAGCAGTTAATAAGTCAAATTTCTCTTCTTGATTTGATTTTAAATACGTGGAACACGCATTGTGTAAACGAAAGCGCAAGCTTCCAAAGGAGTTGACTTTTCCCTTGGTTAAATTATTTTGAGAAAGTATTCATTTCAAGCGTGAGACAGGCGTGAACGTTGTAAAAAATAGAGTCGCCTTTTGCAGATGGAAAGAACATTAAACATGGTTCAACGTGCTTTGGGCAATTTGAGCGAAGACTCTTCGCATCAGCAAAGTGCCCAACCGCCACGACCGCCGTTGACGGACGCCGAGTTCCGACGTTTCTTGGACCCCATTGGACAAGTGATACATCCCAAAGAACTAAGAGCTGTCATATACTTTGGTGGGATCGAGCCTAGCCTGCGGAAAGTGGTTTGGAAGCACATCTTGAACGTGTACCCCGAAGGCATGTCCGGCCGCGAGAGGATGGATTACATGAAGAAGAAGTCGCAAGAGTATCAAAATCTGCGAGAAAGATGGAAAATCTTGGTGCAAAAGGGACAGAACGTCGGGGACCTGGCGTACGTGACGAGCATGGTACGGAAAGACGTTCTAAGAACGGACAGACACCACAAGTTTTACGGTGGTTCTGACGATAATCAGAATACGGCCAGTCTCTTTAACATCTTAACCACGTATGCCTTGAATCACCCGAGTGTCAGCTATTGCCAAGGTATGAGCGATCTGGCTTCGCCCTTGCTGGTCACTATGCGAGACGAAGCGCAAGCGTACATATGCTTGTGCGCCCTTATGAGAAGGTTGAAAGATAACTTTATGCTTGACGGGATTGCAATGACTACGAAGTTTGCTCATTTAGCCGAAGGTACGTAAAAACCTGTGAGTGTAACCGATAATCGAATATAAGTAAAAAAAAAAAAAAGTTGAAACACGAGAGGCACAGGCAGGTAATTGTGAATGTAAATGAAAATATCGAATCATACAAACTGTGTATAAACTGTACTCACGTGTGTGTGTGTGTGTGTTTGTAGCAATCGTTATGAACCATTTGCATTTTTTTACAAGGTTTACAACATTACGATCCAGACTTTTACGCTTACTTGAAATCCCATCAAGCGGATGATCTATTGTTCTGTTACCGATGGCTTCTGTTGGAAATGAAGCGTGAATTCGCATTGGACGACGCTCTGAGAATGCTCGAGGTTTTGTGGGCTGCTTTGCCGGCGTCGCCGCCAAACGGAGAGCTTAATTTGGCCGAAGTACCTTTCCCTCCGCCTTCGCCGCCGCCGAGTCCAAACGTGAAACATATCCGCGAAAACGCGTACACGAAAGTCTGCGCCATCAGGCGACAAAGCTCTTCCGCGAGTATCGCTACTGCTGGTAAAAGAAAAACTCTGAACAACACGGAGGATCCGTCTTTGCAAAGCAGAGACTCTACGGAGACTAACGGTGACTCAAAAAGGTACATCTCATGGTGAAAGCACGATGGCGAAAGCAGCGCGGTAGAAATAATAACGAAGTAAAGTGAAACTCGCTGTCTACAGATCGAGCTCTCCTTACGAGACGTTCTCTGAGCCAGAGAACGATTTAACAACAGCGAAAAACCGAAGAAACACAGAGTCTACGGAAAAGTGCCTAAGTACAGATTCGCTGTCTGGTAAATCGAAACGCGTGAACTTGTCGGAATTGAAAGAAAGACTGTCGTTACCCGGCGGCAGAGATCAAACTAGTAGAAATAACGAGAACGACGGCGAGAAGAAATGCGCTCGAGTGGTGAAAAATCTGAACGAATTTCTGAACTTTACCAGCCTGAATCGTAGCAAAGTAATGCCAAGCGATGCCGAACCAGAGTTGAGGTGAAAACGTGTATAATAAAGACAATACATTTCAATTACTAGCATTTAGCTTTTCTTTTTTAGCATTTAGCTCTTCTTTTCTCCAAACAAAGAAAGAGAAAAGGTAAAGATAATTCTACAACGTTTTAAAAAAATGTATCATTCTCTTTTTAGGCGTGTTTCCAGCGAGAGCGGAGTAATTAGAGTTTTAAGAGACGAGCCAAGCTCTCCGGACGATCCAACGGATTTCTTTCCAATGACTACTTCAATGACTAGAGAACTAAGACTGGAACTCGAGTCGCTCGATCGACAAGTTTTCGGACCGTCGCCGCCAAGCGACAATCAACAGTGTGATTGCGTTCTTTCGAAAAGAGAGAGCGACTTGGTCGATAGCGAAACAGATACAGAATTGGCAAGGTGTAGTCCAGCCGCCGACGTGTTCGTATGGGAGAATCCTCTGCACACGTTGCAGCAAAAGAACCATCCAGCTACACCCGACGAGCAAGCGGAACTCGAGTACGACGGCGAGATATTGGAAGACCAAAACGGCGTTAAATCCGTTACTCCGATTAGATTACTCAAACGTACCGCAAGGTTGGTATAAAACCAACGTTTACCATTTAACGTACTGCACGTCGTTCCAAACGACGTTCGAAACACGACTTTGTTGAAACACAAAAGTTTCAAATCAGAAATTACATACGTAGGTCCGAATCTGCTTCGGATAGCGAGGAGGCGGAGAGTTGGCACCAGAGCACAACGGTACAAGAGAGTCCGATAAAACAGTCGGTGCAAGAACACTGCGAAGAAGCTACGGAGCTTACGAATCTCATTCCAGCGGGAACTTGCGAAGATCAGTTGGGAGAAAGTTCTCTACCTCCGCCTCACGAATTTGGCGGTGGTAATCCGTTTCTCATGTTCCTGTGCATCACCCTGTTGCTACAACACCGAGACTTTGTTATCCGCAATCAAATGGATTACAATGAAATGGCAATGCATTTCGACAAAATGGTTCGCCGGCACAACGTCGTCCGAGTGCTCAATCAAGCGAGACAACTCTTCGCTGGTTATCTCAGAAGGCATTCGTCGTCGTCGTTGGCCGCAAAGTCAGATTCTGTAAATGTGTAACCTCTCGTAATGCTTGAACGTTGTTTACTTATCAACTATCAACGACAACACATCATGTATCATCGCGGAATACGAAATGGACGAATCTTAAAATATATCCTACCCGTTTAGAAGAGAACTAAATCACGAGAGAAGGAAGAAAAAAGAGAAAGAAACAAGTTCAAAGTAATATGTTTTTTAAATCTAGGAGGGCGAATCAAAACAATTCTGTAAATGAAAAACGAAATATCAGGTGAAATACGTATCAGTGATAAACTAGGCAATAAGAAATTTAAATTTAATCTCAAGGTGCTGCTTTAAAATCATGCGTAAAAAATCAAGAATCCTTCGTCTATTCTTTTAAAATGTTTGTTTACCGATTGATCGAACGTTGTATATGTATGTTCAATTCGAATCTTATCGCCGTTCGATGAGGATATATTTCGAAGTATGATGATTTTTATATTATTTATTTGCATTTATCTACTCTTACTGCCTATCGATGAGTTACTTTTTTATTAATAAAAATTTATTTTCCTAGAAAAAGATCATTTTAGCTTGAAACGGTGAACCTTCCTCATGATCACGTCTAATCAAACTACGAATACGCATGTAAACGAATACGATTATGTAATTATCATTAATTGCAGTGTGATAGCAATTGAATTACTACCAATTGAAAAGAACGGTGTCTTTGAGACACTTCACGTGCTTCAAATGTTACAACGGATTTTAAAAGGTAATCGTGTCGAGAATGGCACGACGTTCAATCTATTTAACCTGCGATTTAACCATTCTCCGACACCATGTACAATATCAATTGCACCGCATTGACAAACCCTTTCACCGTATCTCGGTTTAAAATTAAGTGATTGGCTTAACTTTGTAAAATATCTACTACCTGTTAATTTAGTAGCTGTATCTTACTTTGTTCTCGAACAATATCGTTTGAGAAACGACAATAAACTACATTTAATTTACTTACCGCTAATCGTTGAAGTATGCATAAATATTCTTTGTAGGTTTACGAGAGAAATTTACTTTTTACATTTTATATTTTATTTTAAACGAGCTAGTAATTTACATATAATCTTATAATACAACAGAAAATATATTATGCATGTAAAGGTTATTTCTTACAATATAATTTTAAATTCAATACTAACTCACGACATTTTTTAAACGTGTATGAAAAGTAAAACTCCATAATTTTTGTATATGCTACCGGGAGGAGATTAGATATTTATCGTTCCCTTACTTTTGTCTCCTATTTCCACCTGCCAATATCGTGAGAATTCGTACAAAGATGTTCACTACGTCCATATAAATAGCAATCGCGCTGAAATAAAAAGCACAAATATGTACAGATTTGCACGTGCATTTATCAAACGTTTCGTTTCATCGAATTACTTACTTATTAACTGGATCGTACGGTCTCATGAGATGGTCGTGAGTTGGATACGTTTCTGCTTGTTTGATAACTCTTTGCGTATCGTACAAAAGAAGCATGGAGAACAGCACCAAGCCACCGTATAAAGATATTGAATATAAGCCAGATCCAAGAGCTGTCGTAGGTGGCAAAAACATCGATCCAACGCTACTTGCAAATACAAATCCCAAACCAATTGCTAATGGACCTCCCATTTTCAAAAATTTTTCATTTGGTGCGCAGACGGCAACCATTGATAAACCACCAACTACGCCAGCGGTATACCAGGCAGCTCTAAGTACCAAAGGTCCTGTGAGTAAGTACAAAGGTGCGAGGAATGCACCTACAGCACCAGTATGAATCAACCATGCTATTTGTTTCGTGCCGAAACCTTCTTGATACGGAAGAACCTGCACTAATATTCCACTACCCCAAACAGACGCCAACGTTAGCAACATGGCTACCCAGCTTTGACGCATCATCAAGTTCATCATAGTTGGTGAACGTAAACATAGTGCTGCAGCTACGGCACTGCTTGCCACAGATGCGCCAAAATACATGTACGTACTTCTGATTCTATCCTTCACATATTGGGGCCATAACCTGCGAAGAATCATTCATTTCACTATGTTTCCTCTTATTATTTTACGACTGATGACATTTCTGTTCAAAGAAAATACCTCGCATAATCTATGGCTCCCATGGATGGCGAAAAACCCAAACCATAATAGCACAGTGAACCTATTCCCAGCACAGCACCACCAGCGACAACTCCTTTTCCGATAGTGAATGCTGACGGACATAAAAGTGAAGAAATTAACTTTAACTTGCCTCGATATTATGTATCGTGCGCACATGATGTTGAAGAATGAAAAATTTAGAAAGAAGTATTTAAAAGTTATATTTTATTTCTACTTTCAATTGATAAAGCAACAGTGAATAAACAATTTGATGCAATTTATTTTGAAATAACCTAAATAGCACGATTGCGTGTGATTGCATCATATTGCACAGACTTCCTCCGTACTTTTGCAAATTGAAATCTTACCAGTTTCTCCTGCAGGAGCCACCGCCTGCTCCGATATAGTAGCTGATCTACGAGCAGATCTTGTAAATGTACCTCGTCCATCATTAGCGAATAATCTGGTAGTTTGAATTCTCGGAATAAACGATTTCGAACTAATTGGAGTCTTCAGTAGACTGGCCAAATTTGGCGTAACGGTACTCCGACACACTCTAGCGAGCATCATTTTTGCATGTTATTCTCTAAAAAATGAAACGTCTATTAATAAAAACATCGACGACAATCACGACGTTGGATGAAATACATTAAAGAGTATCCGCACACGATTTTCGAACAAACTATATTTTAAAATCTTGGATAATATTCACATATCTAACAGGATATGTGTTTAAAATTCTATATTAATAGATTTTTTGCAAAAATTTCTTGCGATTACTCACGACGTAGTAAGCAGCAATTGTTCGTGAAAAATCAATATATCGAACTGCCAGCAATTTCTGCGACTTGTACCTAAAGTAATCGTATCGCACACAGATGGTAAACGTTGTGAAAAGATGTATGCGACTACGATGCCATCTTCGGTGATATTGAAATCATTTTTTAGACAGGCTAAACCAGTTTCGAGACAAATTGAATTTCGTTTCTGACAAGTGCAAACGAATGAAATAATTAAATAAAACAAACGAATAAAAAAATTTAAGGAACCAGTTTAGGTTAGGTTTGGTTGCCACATTGGACTAGAAACGAATCAACGCTTTACGAAAGATTAAATAAGAAAGTGAGCAAGATCGATATGGATATATTGTAACGATTTCACCGATCACTTGTCTGAATTTTAACACTTAAAATCATAAATTTTTAATTTGTTTAATCCTTGTGTGTTTCTCGTGTCATTCTGACACATTTCTCTTCTAAAATGTATAAATGTCATGAAATGATGTGAAACTTAGTATCTGTATACCTCAGATAAGTTATACGCTTATTTATTGAATAAAAATCTATTTACTGTTAATAAAACAATGTACAAATTAAACTACATATTTTTTCGTTGTAGATATTATTAATTCTTTAGCAGTGTGTCGATTTAACGCCAAAGGACAAGTTCAGTTGGAAAAATGAAAACGACAGATAAATATTAATAAATACAAGTAATTTTACAAAAAAATTGCGTCGTTCTTTTTTATTGACTGAAATCTTTTTTCTGATTTAATTTTCTTTCGCACTAACCACATGCATTTGTACACAGTCACTGAATTGACTCATTCCATAGACTATGCAATACAACAATTTTTACAATAAATACAATATGAATTTTATATACACGTATAAATATATCTTAAAACTCGCATTTTTGTTAAAATTACTTGTTAAAACTTATCATATAATTGAAAGAATAAGTCACAAATTTCACAAATGTCGAACTCAGAAATAAATCCCATTTCGAAATGATTTATATACTACGTTCATCAAGTTTAAGAAAATGTGTGTCACTTTAAAATACGCGACTACATCTAACATTGTAAAACATATTGTATCATTTAAAATATAAAATGCATGTCCTAACACAGTATATAGTAAATAAAAATAATCGTTACAGAATATCAAGGATAATTATAAAGTTATGGAGCTAAATATTACTTCCGGTTAATTTCGCATATTTATACGTGGCAACGTTGCGTCTGTTTAAAGTAACCAATCAAACGCAATCCGCATTGACGAAACGACCAATCGCGTTGCTGGAGGGATGTACCCATAATGCACCGAAAACGAAAGTACATAGTGCGATTGTGTGACGATTTCTCTAGTAGATTTCCGACTCTGCTACTTTGTTCTCTTCGTTGTCGGACGCCGTAGTGAACGCTTCGTTTCGCAGGAAAGTCGCGAGCGAGTGTTGTACCTTTTTTTTTCACGAAGAATTTTGCTATTAACAATTGCTGTTTTTCATTCGAACGGACGATGGCAGGAACTGAATCGCCTAATTTAATAAAATCCGAGTCGCAGAACACGTCTACGGAAAATAGCAACGAAAATGTACGGGAACGAAATCCTCCCGGTGGCGGTAATCGCGGTCCGCGTGGTCGAAAAGGAGGAACACGTTTTTCCGGTGGACGTGGCGGTGGAATGGGCGGAGGAAACAGAAATAACGATGGACCGGTAAGAAAATTTTATATATCCCTTCTTTACATCCGTATATTTCGAAATTATACTCTTTACACGTACCGCCATATTTGCTGTAAACTGATGCGTAATACTTTGACCGGTTTGAAACTTGTACTTCTTTAATTTGTCCAACGTAGTTATTCGTAATTGTAATCTTTATTTGTTCGTCACATATTCGGCGATTTACTGTAGTATTACAATTGAAATAAAGTATAGTGTATTTTTGTCATACAATGTACTATATGATTAACCGTATCTTAAAAAATACGCATTGAACGTAATTATCAATTTACCAGTAACTGGTGATTGTACAAACATTTCTTAAATTGCAGTACATATTAAGTTGAAAGACGAACGCTGATAAAAAGTAAACATTTTTTTTTTAATGAATAGTTCTATTATGAATGGGTAAAATTTATTATCAATAGAAATTGTTTTTTTTACCACATTTCTATATGTTGGAAATAATTATTGCATATATTGATTTTTCGTCAGTGTAATACAAAATGGCGCGTACGAAAATTAAGATGGTAGATGAGTATTCTCAACCTCACGACACGTGGTTAAAAAAAATTTTAATTGTTGATACTCAAGTATGTTTATTAGCGTACTTGTAGCAAATAAAAATTTTTTAGGTTTCAAGTGGAAGTTTGAAATTAAAAATTATTGAAAATTTGAATTAATTTAACTTTTGGTACTGATACCAATAATTTATAGAATTTATATGTGTTAACGCATGCAGAAATAAATTACTAAAATTAATCGAGTATACTACGATTTGTATCGTCTCAAAAATTGTCAAATTTTCAATATGCGTATTTTAGTGCAGATAATGTAAACTCTTTGAGAACTGCGACTTCATATATCTGCTCAAAAAAATAAGCTTACAGTGCTCATATTGAAAGGGTTAACATATAAAATTCAATACATTTTGACTGTCATAAAACAAGATTATATAATTATTATAATTAAAATTATATTTATAAATATATCAATTTATTTAATCATTATCGACAATCGTTTTAGATTAGCTCTTTTAATTTTTAATTAAATGTATATGATAACGTATTTGATCTGTATAAACGTATGCTGTAGTATTATATAAAGTTCAAATCTTGAAAACTCAATGCATTAACTCTTTCCACTTGGCAACTTACTTTTAAATTTTTTTATAATTTGACTTGATAATTGACTTGTACTTGATAAATGATATACACGATGATATATATTACGTTTCTATTGTCTGCCACAAACACATTCATCTTGTAAAAAATTATTAGATTATTATATTGTAGGTTTTTATGCAAATTCATATCTTTTAGAATTACAATCTCAATAGGGAGTTGTTTTATATATCAAATGTTATAAAATATTATTTGGATATTTTAATACTTGTAAAGTGTGTACATTATGTGTAATTTTACATATTAAAATTACTTAAAAATGCATAAAAATACGCAATCTAGTGGTTAATCTCTAATGGCTACAATACATTATTATAATTACTCTTAAATGAATAATTATGTACAGTCTTCTGACTGTACATCAATCTGTAGCACACCTGGCATTCGAAGTATAAAGGGTTAAAAATTTATAAGGGTTATAGATCTTAAATGTTAGATGAATGAATGTTAGATAGATCTACAAAGCTTTAACATTTATGAGTTCCGTGTTGACTCTAATAAATTAATAATATTAATTGAGACTCAAATAAGTTAATAATAATACTTACGAGAAATTAACAAATATTTGGTTTCTTATTTATTTTTTTATAAAAAATATCTATGATTTCAAACACAAAGCTCGTTTTGCTTGAATTGCTTTTTGTTCATAATTAAATTATCAGCTTTTGAAAACAATTATTTGCTTGGAATAGTTCCGGTTAATACTGACAAAATATTCAGAACAATTTGACTTAAAGTTGACTATTAAATGTGGTGTATTTGGTTAGAATGATACATTTCAATTTGAATTATGTTATTTCATTGGTCTTTGAATATATTTTATATCAATGTTGATGTACTGTTAAACTTATCATATAAAAACTTTGAATGTATTTCACAATTTATAATATATGTATATGTTAAAAAGTTTTTATTAATTAGGTATACTTCTAAATCTAATATGTAAGTGCTTCTTTTTTTCACAATCTGCGTGGAGTGACCACGAATTATAAAGAATATCTTTACATGTTCCATTATTTTTCTATATTTGCAAAAGAGTTCGACTTTTACAATACGTATTAAATACGTTATCTTAATATTTAAAAAAACTCAATGTTGTAAAGTTAACATATCATCTTGCAAAGAAAAGCAAGAAATAGAATTCTGTTTCTATGTTTTTTCTGTTTGTTGCAAGTTTATTACACATGAAATTTGAAGTATGATGTTAATATTTAAATAGTAAATAATTTTGACAAATTATTGTCTTTAGTTTTATTGCAAATAATCTTGATATTGTGTAAAGAATATAAAATTTTATTTATGTCTTGGAAAAGTATTAAATTCAATTTAGTTACATTTATTGTAGGCTTTGTTATTTGCGGATTTTGTTTACTTTTATTGACACGATTTGTTGAATGGACTGTAACATCAATAAACTTTCTTCTTGTTCCACCACATGTTTTTCTATTCGAGTTCATTCAAAAGAAAAATAGAAGGTCCGCAAAACGTAAACAATTGACTGTAAGATAATTGTACATGCAAAAATGAATCGGAAAGGACGAATGAAATTTTATCAATCATTGAATTTGACTAATATCAGGATTTATTTATGAAATGAGTGAAAACGTGTGCGTTTTTGAATTGACTCGAAAATCACATTTCGCATTAATTCTTGTGCGATAAGAGGATTATTTGTTTAAAGTGCGCATTTAACTATGGCACAATTGTTGTGATTAAAGTGCAAAATTAGTTGTATTATTTCAAAAGGAAATTTATTTCAGTTACAAGTTAGATATTGGCCGATTATTAACACGTTCGAGGCGGTGTCAGTCCCTCGGGACCGACACCAAACACTCGCTCGGCTAGCGTCGGTCCCGCGGGACCGACACTTATGATATTCGTTTAGCGTCGGATATTTTAATGGACACTTCATCGAGTCTGATAAATACACTTGATTAAAAAACTATGATTTATGTAAACATAAAAATTACACGTCCGGCTTCGTTTGTTAAGTAAGACAATCTTTTCTCACTGTATTTAACGTCAGAAATAAGAAATGATATTCTTCAATCACGACTCCAAAGATCTCTGCAAAAGTTAAACCGAGTAGAAGATTTATTATGTCGTTGGTAGAAGAATTAGAAATTCTTGATCAGTTGGAATCTAGTGATTCCAAAGTCTCTGCAAGAAATTTAACTCCACTTAGAAAATGATTTATGTTTGTTATTGTGCTCAAGACTTACTCAAACTGCGAAATGCCATTTACTAACTGGCGGCGATTCTGACAACTTGGAAGAAGTTGTGATAAAAAAAAAAAACAATTCCATGAGAAATCCATGGAAAAAAAGTAACACTTGACAGTTCTGGCATGGTGAGACAAAATAACACTTGCATATATCCTGTGAAAAAAATTTTATAACACAAATTTGCAAAATTAAAGTTACAATCAAAAAACCCAATGTTATTACAAGGTATATAAAACATATGGGCAACGTTGATCGAGAGGCTCAACATGACGTATTATTTTCTAAGAAAGTCTGTGAAATAGTGCTATTTTTGAGAGAAGAAACAGAAAAACGAAAAGACCACTCAGTAGTCAATGTGTCAGTCAAAAACTTTGGTTGACCAATTGAGAGGAGATTTTCATGATCCTCTTCTATTAGACGTGTACCCATAAGTAATCAATATTTGTTACAGAGCTTACTTGTCACTAGTTCTGCATCGACTATACAAGCTGATTATTGCAAAGAATTTAAAATTTTTTTATTGTTCTGCAGTAAAACGATGGACTTTATACCTTCTGAGAGTCATATTTGTAGTTGCATACTTTTTGCAACAGAAACAACGAGGGAAAATTTGTGATACCTATGGCGATGTGTTGAAAGTCAACAAGTACCAGCGGATTGACCCAAGGGATTTACTACTCTGATGATTATGACCTGTCTAACACGCCTCGATGTGGATGACTATGCATTTACATAAAGAAGGAATGTGGATTTCACACCAACTATTCGAGGGCTACAAAGATCTTTGACGAACAGTTTGCACTTCATTGCTTACCAGATTGCATACTGATCTATTTCTATTCAAGATCATCACCGAAGATGAGAAATGGATCCTTTGTGACAACATAAGGCATTCCAAACAATGGCAATTTTCAAACCAAACATCAAAACCAACCTTATCCCTGAGAAATGTTTTATCCTGTGTTTGGTGGGATCGTAGTGGTACAGTTCACTGCATTCCAAATTGTTAGAAAAAAGGGCAGTTTCAGCCAACAGAAAAGTAATACTACTATAAATGCCAAATAATTGATTACTTATGGGTACTCCTCAAGTTTGTTTTCAAATTTATTCGAATGGAAAGCATGTTATTCTAACAGAAGTTAAGAGGTATTGCAAAGTTTACACTCACAACGAGGATGCATCTTGGCAATTGCTTTATAAAGTATCACACAAAGCAAATGCAAAGCATAATATTCGACAGATTTTGTTTTTTAGATGTAAAAATATATATATTCTAAAATATTAAAATATATTTGTGTACATTTGATTTAGGTTAGGTTTAAAATCGTCTCGAGTTGTTAGTTAACCCTAGCAAAAAACAGTATACATAGAAAATGTATACCAGGTGGAAGACGCCAAACAAATTACTTTTGTTCAACGTGCCTGCGATGCATATCGACGATGACAGTTTTACATGCTGCCACACATTACAAAAATATAAGATAAAAAAATTTTAATTTTTTTTATTACAAATATGTTTTTTAATATCTAACGATTCGTATAAACCAAACTACACGAGACTAAATTACTTGATTTTTTGCTGATAGATAACTGGCTAAATGGCAACAAGTTAGGTTAGGAAGAAAGGCACTGTTTATTTAGTTTTAAAATTTTATGCTCTTGATTTGGCATAACGTGAATAATATCTAGCGTTATGATAATTACATATTTGTATCTAGTTATTATTGACTATTAATCAATGTTGGTAGCAGAAATGGGTTTTTTATCGATTGCGAGACTACTCTTTAAATATCTTCTAACCGTCTCAAACATATTAATTTCTTTTAAAATTACATGTTTCGTGAAATATTTTAAAACTGCATAAATGCAACTTGAATTTTAAGAATTTCATAAATGTGTTACAGATGAAAATGAACGATCCCATTCATGGAGGCATGGATGGAGGTATGGACAGTACAATGAATGAAGGAATGGGTGGAGGTATGGGAGGTGGTATGGGAATTGGACGCGGTGGTGGAATGCGTGGTGGTAGAGGTGGTCGTGGAGGTATTGAAAGAAACATGGCAAACCGCTCACAAGATGTAAGTGTAAACTATAAGAAGTCATGTTTTATTTTTTCAATTCAACAGGAGTATTCAACATTTCACGTGTTCTTTTATCCAGATAAAATAGACGTAGACTCAATAGTGTGAGCCACTATAAGTTATAAAAATATTTCTCATACGTAATTACATTATTATTCATTGCATTGAAACCAAATCTCATTCGTTATTGCCATTGGTATTGTATTTGAAAATTTTTTACATTTTTCTCTTTTAATTCTCTCCTCACTTTTGCAAGACTTTGTGTAATCAGAAATATCGGTCATAAATTGGAAATTAGAAATACAACAGGTCATAAATTAGAAATAACGTATTAGTATTTTTTTGTTGTCATTCATAATAACTTGCAATCTTTTATTATAACATCATTCATATTTTTGGAACTAGGATCGCTTGATGGAGCGAATTATGGCTATTAGCGGACCTACGCACGATCTACCACCCCAAGAGACCACAGAAAAGAAATTCAGTGGTCGTAATCGTTTATATATCGGAAATTTGACAAACGACGTCACAGACGAAGAGATTCAACAAATGTTTCAACAATACGGTGAAATATCCGAACTTTTTGTAAATAAGGAAAAGAATTTTGCATTTCTTAGAATGGTAAGTCCAATGTCTTTCTTTCTGTTTTTTTAATATTTCTATATAGACAAAATGATTAAAATAATTACCGTTTGACAAAAAATGATGATAAATTCTGGCTGCTTTATATATGATTGTTTTATATTTGTCACATATATATATGTGTGTACGTATATCTACACTTGTTAAATTATAAGTTATTTTCATTTTACAGGATTATAGGGTAAACGCTGAAAAAGCAAAACACGAGTTGGATGGTACAATGCGAAAAGGACGTGCACTCAAAGTGCGTTTTGCACCTTACTCACAAATTAAAGTTAAGAATCTTACGCCTTGGGTCTCGAACGAATTACTTGAAAGAGCATTCAGCGTCTTTGGTGAAATTGAACGCGCGATAGTTATTGTAGACGATAGAGGGAAGTCTACCGGAGAAGGAATCGTAGAATTTTGCAGGAAACCATCAGCTCAACTTGCTCTACGAAAGTGCACGGAAGGATGCTACTTCCTCACGGCGTATGTTCTTTACTGTAAATAAAAAAAACTTGTTCCGTCCCCAAAGCCACGCTTGTTAACGAACTGAACCTTCTTAACGAGTGCCAAAATATTTATCACATTGGGGAAAAGAAAAATAAGTTCCCGATGGAAGCATGATACGATATATGTTTGTATTGTGTGCCGAAAACTGGAATACAAAATTTCATTTTAAATGTAATTTTATTGAATCAAAGAAAAGTGTGGCAAAATATTTATACGAATATATTTAATTTGCAGGTCCTTACGTCCTGTAGTTGTTGAACCATTTGAACAACAAGATGACATTGATGGTTATCCAGATAAAACCTTGCCTCGTAAAAATCCAGAATTCTTTAAAGCTCGTGATATCGGGCCAAGGTTTGCGCAGATCGGAAGTTTCGAACATGAGTATGGAACGAGGTGGAAGCAGCTCCATGAATTGTACAAACAAAAAGAAGAAGCGTTAAAGAGAGAAATGGCAATGGAGGAAGAGAAATTGGAAGCTCAAATGGAGTTTGCACGATACGAACACGAGACTGAATTGTTAAGGGAACGTAAGTATTGTACAAAAGCAATTAAAAAATGTTGCTACGACGGCACAAGCAATGTTTTTTGTTTTACAAATCGATCTTGATTGATTGCAGAATTGCGCATGCGTGAGGCTGATCGTGAGAGGCAAAAAAGAGAATGGGAAATGAAAGAAAGACAGGCCGAGGAACAAAGAACGCGCGAAGAGGAATTACGAAGGAGACAGCAAGAAGAAATGGCAATGCGTATTAGAAGACAAGAGGAAGAACTGCATAGGCGTCAACAGGAGAATAATTTGTTCATGCAGGTGAGATTACATTGAGAGTTTTGATTAAAGAAAATTTTCACGACAATAAATTGAAATTTGAAGATGGCTGTATACTATGAGGATATACTATGATTGATAAATATCAAATGATTTTAAAGATTATTATAAATTTTTGTTTCTTATATATTTGAGGCGGTATTTATTTTCTTTCATTTATTATTACCATCATAGATAAAGAAATGATAACGTATTACATAATGAAATTATTTATGCTGTTTAATTATTAATATATTTGTTTACTAATGCTTAAGGTTATATCCTTTTATATTTAAGGAACAAGCGATGAGGGGTGGCGGCGGAGGTGGAATGGGAGGAAAAAATTATGATTCCGTTAGTAATAGTGATCGTGATGGATATGGACAGCCTGATGGTAAGTTTTTCAACTTTTGAGAACGTTTAATTAAATTAAATGTTGAATATGGCATTTTTATTAATGTGCATACGAAATAACAAAGTTGTAAATTTTAATATCTCTCTAGCATAAAACGCTATCTATTTGTTAATATCATTGAATTTTTTCTTTCAAAGAAAGTGTATATCTTATATTGATCTTGTATATTTTTTATCAAATATAAAATTTCTGTATGGAACATTTTCTTAGAGCTATTTTTAATTTTAAATTTTTACTTTATTGTAGGTGGAAGCAGCATGCCAGTGGTAATGTATCCAATTAAATTATCATTTTATATACACGTATATATACATATACATATATATATATATATATTTCACAAATTATTTGATTTTTCTGAAGCCATTTCTTTGATAATCTATGTGTATTTCTATTTGATGATTCTACGAAACAAATTATATCTATATAGGGAATTTTTTGCTAGAAAAAAATTAGGTTGTGTCTTTGCATGGCAAAAAGAACCATTCTATTGCTAGTAAACACTTTTGCGAGAAACATAAGTAACAGGAAGTTACGAATATTTCCATGAAGCGTGCTTTTCAATATAGCAGGGTTCTAATGTCTGCAACAATGCCAACTACAGATTCAAATTAAAATCAGATTAATATCACATATGTATCTCACATTAACATTAAGTTTAATGAATTGGCTATAACATGTGGAGGTGTCAATGGGCATTAAAATTAAAAAAATTTTCTACCGAATAGGGATCTATTTCCCACCGTGTGACTCTGTCTTCATGAAACTGAAGCATTGTTTCGTGATCTAAGAAGGAAAATATTCATTACACCATATATTTGAAATCTTTTATCTACCTTCATGTAACACATATTTTTTTCTACATATTGTTATCAACCATAAACAACCATTGAAGCGTACTACATTTTTCATGTTTCATGAAATTCTTATGAAAATTTTATCAAGATTATTTTATATCTTGAAGTATATCTATTTGGAAGATTTTATCATGGTGATGTTTATCAATATTAAAAGCTGTTAAATTAACCGCGAACATTCAAAAATGATAAATATATATATAAAAATTTGAAGAAATGTTAGGGAATTGTTATTAATTCTACGTGTATAATTTAAGATACAAATTGCCTAGGTAGGTTGAGATCTTACTATGTAAATTCTTTCACTGTGTGCTTGAATTTTTAATTTTTCAATTGTACTGCAAGTTCAGTGCATTTAAACAGCAATCATTATTTCTATATACACCGTACACAATCAATTCTTGAGGACTTTCCTCCGTAGGATATGAATTTTATCCTATGATTTTTAAATATCTGAGGGAATTTTTAGTTTACTGGTAACACGATCTATTCAATTCGAATAAATCCTTTATAAACAAAATTTTTAAATACAGGGATACATTTTCTAGGCATTTATCAATAAAATAAGAGCTAAAACTGAATTAATACTTCATGCTTCATTGGTTTCTCCATATGCTTGCAGACAAAAGGCTCTGTTCTATTTTCTCTAGTTATATTAAAAATTAGCTACATTACATAAAAGCTACTATGGAACTAATATCTTTTAAACACGCAAAAATCTGGTAAAGTCCGGTTAAAACTAAATTTATATCTAAACGTTTAAATAGTTCCATAGTAATATATTATTAACCAACAAATGCCCAACATGAATTATTAATAAACTATAGTTGGTTATATTCAGAAACTACTTTTATTTGTTTCATGTGAAGATGTTATTTAAAATTGAAGTATCAAAGAATTTAAACATAGTTTCTGATTATAACGAAATTAATTTTGATTTGCAGTAAGTAACAAAGCTTAAAGTAATTTTTAAAGTAATTGTATAGAATTTATTCGAGGGAATATATCTTTGAGTTTTTATCGTTGTATTAATTTGTATGAAGTTTTTATACTTTAATTTACATATTATAAACTAATACATATGTACACAATTCTGTAGTATATATATATATATTGTATAAAGCTTGCTTAGAGATCTTGATCACGTCTCTTTGTCGCCTTTACCAATATTTGAACTTCAGAATTGTGCAAAGTTACACCAATATTAACCATTATCGCTACTGATGCGCAATTAACACGATAAGATACTAGTTATTGGTACAATCAAGAACGATCATATTTTTGGGAGGCGTTGCTGCACTAAATGTGTTAGGCATTTCAATCGAAAATCTCGTATACAAGTCACTAGAGCTCCTCTCTAGTTTCTACTCTATATATAGACGCACAGAAGCAAGTCTAACATCATTTAACGAGAACTTGGAGTCAAGAGTCAAATTTGGAGTCTGACATCTGCTGCGTGAATTAAAGTTTTCTTTAATGATCTCGGAGAAATGTTCCTAGTGTAGACGCGTGGTGTGAGTACTACAATACCCTATATAATTCAATTATATGCTTGAATAGGAATTTAGTAATACATACCCACTCTGATTCTACAAGAAAGCAATACCAAGCTTTTTTAATTGTACGACTCTAATTTAATCGTAAATTAGATTGTGATTTATGAAATTAAGGATGAATCTAAGCCAACAACAAGTTTATAAATGCGAAACGAGAGTATGCATATGCGAAGAGAGAGTATTATATGTACAGAGTACTGGGATCTATATTTCACGAAACGTGTACCGACGTCGATGATGATTTTGTCAATCACTGTCGATGACGTGTGTGGTGTTGGGCATTTGCTTGGTTTAATAAGACCAATTGGTATCGAGAAAAAAGAAAAAAAGAGAGAAAAAAAAAACGGACTACTCGGAAAGCAGTTATAATATTATTCGTATCTATGATCTGTGTTTTTAGCGCGTGTGTTATTCATACACGTTCCATTCTACTAACGTTGTACGTACAAAAAGCAACATCTAACATTGTGTTTCCCCTTTCTTTTCTATGTGATTTGACGAAAATTGACGATGACCTGTGCTGCTGTGAAACAATGGATGGTCGCCCTGAACTGTGAAATGTATTTATGGTACATGCAAAATCTACAAAAACACCATGTTGTCCATCGTTGCATTAAAACGAAAATCGTTGGCATATCACATTTCGGTGACAAATTATGTCGGCACGTAACTTTTTCCACCGCTCCGTCCTCGAGTTATCGTCTTGGTTTTTACTCGACGCGCGCAACCGTAATTAAATTCACCTTCCTCTGCAATGATGATTAGGATCCAAAGTCTTTCATGGATGCTTACAATAGTATGGATCGTGGTAGCCGTGGGGGTTACAATGACGATCGTAGTCAAATAATGGATTTGATGGACATGAGGGTCGATATGGGTAATATGGGTGGTGGTCGTGGAAGTAGTGGTGGCAGTGGACGTTGGCAAGGTGGCAATGATCGTAATCGTCAGGATGATTATCCTAATAAGCGAAGACGTTATTAAAAATGTTGCAGCATATTCAAATTGTCAAATTTGCGCCTTCCACATTATATATAATAGAGAGTACTCTGCCCTTTTTTTTTTTTGTTTTTTTTTGTTGTTTTTTTGTGCAGAAGTTTGAACGTGTTGTTGTTGTTGGCCATTAAATTGGCTCGACACACAGCTCTGCATGCTGTAACAATTCTGCCTCTAATTTTCAATATTACTTATCGGCAATTATAAACACGGTGTTGTGTTAATAAAAACACAATGTGTAATATCTTTTATATCAAAGTAACTTTATTTTTTTTTTTTTTTTTTTATCGATTAGAGAATCGTTGTATTCTTTGGTCATTTTTTTTTTTTTTTTTTTT
>CAJDYZ010005652.1:42293-56636 GCA_903986555.1 Heterotrigona itama
TAACAATCGCGCGGAATAAAAAGAAACAGAAACGTAGGAGATTAATTAGGAAAATAAATTGAAAATGTTTTCCAATACCATGTTTTTGTCAATAATCCTGCGTCGTGCAATATCGATAAACTTCAGTTGAGTGATACTCCGTACAACATCCAGTTATTTTAGCACTAGTACTATTAAGTACCAATAAACGCACCAACTTCACGACATCACTTTTCGACTATTCGACTCTGGTCTAAAACAGTTGTTCCGTATTTATTTCTGCTGCAGGCTGATCCCAATTTAATATACTGTTCAATTCTTATCTTTATTCGTCCACTGTTAAGACAGGGGGTTGGGGGTTGGGGGTTGGGGGTTGAGAGTTGGGATCATTTTTACAGTTTATACGTTGAATCGTGTTTCTGATCCGTCGGCAAGCATCAGCGTAACTGTTCGGTTATTTATCCAGATCAATCGAGCTAGTCGCATAGGATTCAATCGCGCTACGTCGTTGATGGGTGCGGTGCTATACGATTTCACGCAACGTGTTTGAGAGTTCCCTAGGCCGAACATACCACTACTCGTTTGCTGAAACAACGTTGAACGTTGTTAGCTTAAAATTAGCTTAAAATTCTAGAATCAATTGTCGTCGATGTAAGTTGATGGATGTAAACTGACGAACGCAACAAACAAACAAACAAGCAAACAAATAATAACGGAAATAGAGAAAGCCTTACCTGCCAGAAGCACAATTTATTTTCCGTGCAGGAATAACTAACCAGGAACTTGCCTTCGGGTGAAAAGGCCAACGCAGTTACGGGCGCAACATGCGCAGATACTGTCTGACATTTAACGTTGCCTCGTAGTTCGTACAAAGCGAGCTGACCATTGCGACTGCCTACCGCTATTCTGCGTGTCGTCGGACAGTGACTCACCTACAAGTAGACGTATGTGGTGTATATTGTTTTATATTAGCCAAGTCGGTTATTAAAAAAATCACGTAAAAAAGAAAACGTCGACGCAGTTTCAACGCAGTTCAACCTACTTGATTGAATCTACATACTGCTGGGAACACGTCGTTCAATGGTTTGGTCTTGAGATGGCCCGGGTCCAGACAGTGCAAAATAATATCCATGACCTGCAGCAAACACATATCGATTCGTAATATTATTCGTAACCCGGGCAATTTCGGACGGGCATGCTCGTGCTAGCTAATTCGAGAGCGGTTTCTCACCTCGACCAAAAGATCGCTCATTTCGCTTTGCATCTTATCGATTAACTGCTCGACGATCCTAAGTATTTCCGGCTTTGCTCTAACCAAGACACTCGCACCCATATTTACATTCAACGTTTGCGCATTTTGCTGCAACGTATTGTATCTGGCTACTTCTCGCGCCATCGTGGTAATGAACGCCGCAGGTCGGGCGGTGGCTATCAGAGTCAAAGCGTGCCTCGCTGTGCGACAGGTGTCGGCTTGAGGCGTAAGTGGAAGGCCGTACGTCATATTTGGTACTAATTTGTCAGCGTCGCAACACATTTCCAACAATCCCAGTAACACCTGCGTCAGGTCGGATCAATCACAGCGTGAAATTAAAATCAATCGTGAAATTAAACAACCAGTGCAACGAGTGCGATAAATTTAATTAATTTGTCGATGGCTTCTTACTTTCGACACGTCGAGATACGGTTCCCAGACGGTGAAACCTCTGCCGATAAGATCAATCGCGGCTCTCCGCAATGCCGTGTGCAAAGGCAATTTCGGTGAGTGAGGTGCGTGCAACAAGTGGGTGAGCGCCATACTAGTGTGCCTGGCGAGATTGTTATTTCCTATTCCAAAACCTTCCACGATTGAACTCTTTCGTCTCTGTTCGTTGTCTCTCTTCTGACTCGTGGTGGCAACGTCCTGCCCGAATTCCGCGCCGATCACTCCCAGCAATACGACTGCCGTCGTCTGCTTTCGTTTCAATTCCGCCACGCTCGATGGTTTCCTAACTACGTTTATCTCTGCTGTAACGTATGCAAAGTAATTAAAATTTCCTTCCGGAAATTGCCTTGATTGGCACGATTGGCAAGCAGAGTTAGAGTTACGGATTACGTTTTTCGTTACGACGGTTCGTCCTTACCTTCGACCAGTTCCTCTTCCTCGTCCTCCTCCTCTGCGTGCGACTCGGACGGAGGAACTGGACTGCCAGAAGTTGGTGGACTTTGATTCTGCGACTGCGACACGATCGGCTCTTGAGTGCTGTACATTGGTAGGTACTGCGACCAACTGTCCACGAGCGTTTTCCTTCCCTTTGGACCCATTCTCCCCAATTCAGCCAGGAGTAAAGCTTGAGCAGCTTCGCGAATCTAAATAATACCGTGTTTAATTTTACATTATACGTGTGTTATACATGTATTGTACATATTTCTTTCTTTCCCATGCATTTTTTTCGTCAGTTTTTTTTCGCCAACGAACCTCGAGACATTGATGCTGCCATCTGCGAGCCATCATTTCAACTTGAGGTCGTTTAAATGTTATTTTAACGCCACCTTGCGAAACTATCTTGTCGGGCAAAAGTACACAATGTAACGTTGCCAAGAGGGACCAGCCTTGTTTGATCTGCGCTTGTTGCGCTGTATAAATTTCCTCGTTTTCTTCTTCCGCTTTGTTCCAATTAACCGTAGATCTATTGCCAGGCCTGCATACATCAAACAAAATTCGTACATAAAATTCGTATTTATTCCTAACTTGTCTCTAATTAAATTATCTGGAGAAACAAATAACATGTTTTATCGACCTATGCATTTTTCGATTTCGTTCTTGTTCAGGTACAAAAGTGGCATTGTTCATCGACATTAAGGTATTTGCTAGAGCTACCACTGCTAATAAATGATTGCTAGTTAACGTAGTGGATAATTCCCAATGTGCCCTTGCTGTGAATGCTCTGGTAAGCCTTTCCTGTCTAACCAACTCTACTGGCAAACGTTGCTCCAACTGAGTTGTAGGTTCGCCGATCGGTTCTAACTGCGTTTGCCAAGTTGGTAATAACAACGACATGTAACCTTCAAGAAAATAATATCGATTGAATCGCGAAAGTTACAATGCGTACGTTACAAATCAGGTAACAGGTTTAGGTTTAGGTTTAGGTTTAGGTTAGGTTAGGTTTAGGTTAGAGATTAGGTTAGGTTCACGATTGAATCGCGAAAAACAGATAACAACAAATTCAGACAACAGGTTCGCTTCCATACCTCCTTTCGACAATACGCCAAACGAGACAGGAACCATGGGTCTCAATAAACCCAACTTTCCTTCGCAAACACGATCCAAGTCTGGATCGATACCCCAAGCGTGCAACAAACTCAATATAAGCTGAGCAACTTCCATGGTTGCGTTTGGTTCGCTAAACGCTCCGTTCCGTTTTAAATTGTTCTTCGTGGCCTCGTTATTGTTCCAATTGTCACCTGTAAAAAGAAAAACTTCTCGTAAACAACAACTGTGAATTCATTGTTTCTAAATCTACAGAAAAAAAAAAAGTACACCGAATGAATAAGATGTAACACATAAATATTTGTAACTTGAAAATGTTTCGTACATTCTCACATGTATACGTAAACTTTTCGGGAATAAAAAATATATGCGAAACGAAAATTATTATTAATAGCTGTTTAATGAGATTTGTGAGATTTTTTTAAAACAATGTGTAATAAAAAATTGATGACGAATGAAAACGTTAATGCATAGAATGATGAAGATGAATTGAAACAAGTAAAACTACTTAAAAAAAATTTAATTGACTAATTTGATACTGAAACACGCAAAACTTCATTTAAAAGTATAGTCACGCTACGAACTTTGATTTGTCCTGTGTAAATAAAATTGCAACATACGAATTTCAAATATATTAATAAAAAAAAAAAAAAAACAAAAACAGGTACAAAATATTAAAAGTACTATTCAACGCATTTTTGTAAAAATATAATATCATGCGTTTACTAAATGATACTTTAAACAATTGGAACATGGTACTTAAGATAAAATTAGTAAAACTTTCAGTTGTTCAAATTCTGAATGCTTGAGCAAATAATAGATACGTTTAACGATACGTGAGGAAAAAAAAAAGAGAGAATGGAAAGCAGATGACAAATCTAAACTAACAACAAAAATCCATGCCACGTAATTCGATAGTAGAAAGTACAATAATTTTGCCATTTCTTTAAATCATGGCTAACCTTTGCCGTCGAGAGTCGACGGCTTGAGGCCAACGCTTTCCACCTTGGCCTGAATCTTAGTATGTACGTTTTCTGCACCCTCCTTCATTTTAGCCAATATACCTACAGAAAGAAATTGGTTTTAGATGCTATAACAAACGAGTAACTTTTTCAACATGAATCCTCTAACTATAATGGTTGAAATGTTGTTTTATGAGATCTTCTATGAGTATGTGCATGAAAGAAGCATTCCAAAAGTGAAATATTATCAAACATTACAAGTAAATCAAGAAAGAGCTTCGTGATAAAATAGCTTCTTGAACTCAACTTTAACTTAATCAGTATAGAAAGCATTAATTGATCAAGAGTTTTAATCGTTGGAAATTCAAAAAAAGTAATGTATTCGAAAAAAAAAGTATTTTTTATAGAAACTAGAACCGTACAGAATGTCCAAATTATTTGTCACGATTTTGAGAGATGATTTCACATCTTCGGAAATTATTGAAGATCTGTTTAAAAAGTGAATCGTGAAATTAATTAAGCATAATTTTCATTTTGTGATTCTACTCAAGAACAATAATTTAATTCAATCATTTTCTTGAAAAAAAAAGAAAAAAGAAAAAATGTTGAAGCTCTATCAGTAATCCACTTTTTAGATACTTAAACAGATTTCCACCAATCCATAAGTGTTGAATTATTTCCCAAAGCCGCAGCAAAGAATTTTTTCATGTTCTCAATGTGTAGCTAAAAATACATCTTCTGCGTACATTGCAAAACATGCAACAAAAATGTTTTTAGTATGCATGAATATTATATTGAATTGTTTGCACAACTTCGTGTGAGGTTTTTGTTAAATTTGTTTTTTACAAATATATACAAAACAAAACAGAAAAAAAAAGAAAATACATATAAACTACAATTTACAAAATGAAATTGTAACAACACAATACCGTGACGATCCTTTTCCTTTAAAATTCGTTCAACGTCGCCTGCCTTATCCTTGACGCGACCGAAAAAGTCTATAAAGTGGCATGTTAGTGCAAGTTTTTTAAATACAAATATTAACTAAATTCAAAGTTAATATCTATACTTGTTAAAAAAAAGGCAATAACGTCAAACAATATGTTTACCTGCAATTTTTTTATGGGCGTCTGGACTGGCAGATTGCGTAAGTGCTGCAACTTTTTGATATTCAGAGGCTGAAATAAGACCCTGTGCTTCCAAAGAACCAGGTGACATTGCTCCATACTCGTCGTTAAGTAATTGTACTATGTAAAAAAAGGAAGAAGAACAAAAATAAACCTAATTTTTAAATGTCTTTATAAAAATTTTAATATTCCAACGTGTCAACAACGTATCAGAAAAAGATGAAACAGACGTTACCTATTAACGCTTCTATGTCAAAAAATAAAATATGACTTTCTGGATCTTTAGGATTACTTCTGAAACCTTGAATCATTAATGGCGTGCCTTTTGTTTTTATCTGATTTCCATGATCAACTCCTTGTCCGCCGTGAAGTTGTTGCAGTTGATGCAATCCTCTTTGGGTTGCATGTCTTATAGCGGACAAATTTCTGTGTCTCAAGCCTCTGAACGAACGAAATATCAGGAACGAATAAGAAGGAATATTCTTCCTATGTATTTACCATCCATTTTACAAAATTTCACTTACCTAAAAAAGTGCACAGCAGGATTAGCTAAACCTAATTCACCACCAGTGGCTGACCCACCAGATGCAGCTATTGTATTTTCATCGCAGGCATACAGCACTTCTTCCGCGATAATGCCTGCACACATTTTTATAGAGATTTATTTTACAGAAAAAAGAAAAACAAATTTTTAAGCTTTAAAGATATGATGCTTGTATAATATTCATTTTTATAAAAGTATAAATATATAACACGTGAAATTTCTTGGAACGAAGAAAAAGAAAAAAAGGTGGAATCACACAGTGGAATATTAAAATTGAAAATCCGTATGTACCGTGCAGTACGCGATCTAGATGACCAGTTTCCATTTGCCATACGTACACAGCTCCGTCTGAACATCCAACTATCATGAAATCATCCAATGGTCTCCATTTTATGGTAACAACTGGGAACAAGTGCCGAGAAGCAAGAACAACGCATTTTCTCTCTGCTAACGACAACAGTGTAACGCTATGATCTGACGCAACGCTGCAAACACATTTTTGTATTCTAGGCTAAAAGGATAACAAAATTACAATTATGTATAATCTGCGAGATAAGTAGAGTAGATAAGATTGTTAAGTTGTTGATTAATTAATAAAAAAAAAAACTTGCAAGAAAAAGTTAAACGTACACTGCAGTTGTCAGGTGGCACCATTAATTGTGTAATTTCACCTGCATGCACGCAGAATCTATGAATGAGTGTACCAGCGTAAAGATCCCACAAACATACGGCGAAATCAACAGATCCAGAAACGAGGTGTGCCCGATCATAACGTGGCGCTGCTCCATGCGGATATAAAAGGCAATTCACGCGACCAGAGTGACCCAAGAGTACTTGATGAGGAGGCCAATCTATAAACCACATAACAAAATAAAGAAAAGAAGTATGATCGCACATTTTTTTGTGAGTAAAGAAACTTGTATAAAGTAAAGTTGTAAAGAAACTTGTATAAATATCGCGATTGTAATTACTCAGTACAAATTATGCGATTAAACAAAATTGAACAAAGATACAATTAGTAAAGTAAAGTATCGAATTGATAAACTCATTGTACCATCATATTGTTGATGATTGCCATGAAGTAATTGAAGCATGACTGTTTGTGTTGCAGGAACAATGATAATACTGCCGTCTTCACGACCGACGACCAAACGACTTTGTTGCGGTAAATATATACTAGCCGTTAATTTTATGCCGTGGCCATCTCCGCTATCTAACTGATCCAATATTCCAACTGGCGGTGGTTTCATTTCCTCCCAGGCGATTGTAATACTTGTTTTTATCGTTGGTGACAACGAAAGTGCGGTTGAACGGTCATTTTGACAGATTTGAGCCAATTGTTGAGTCGTTACTTCTGGAACTGTCCAAAGAACAACTCCTTCACTGTCACCGCGCAATAAATACTTCAGCGTTTTAGTCTGTCTTTGAACTGTAACTAATCGCATGGCTGGCGGACATGACAGAGGCTGAAATGAAAAAAAAAAGGATAGGTAATAACCTTAAATCGTATAACTTTTAACAAATTGAAATTGCTAAATGCCAATTTTAAACTTACTTTATCTCCAGGCTGTGTCAAAGTGCAATAGAGATAAGGTTGATCATATTCAACACCGGCGGTATGAAAATTTTTATTGTCTGCAACGCTACTATAAAGTAAAAAAAATTTCTTTAGAACAACACTGCATCAAATATTAATTCACATAGTTCTCGACATACCATGATAAATTGTAAACTATAAAATTAAGAATGCTTTGCAATTAACAGATAATAAACGTTGCATTTACTCATTGTATTTATTCATTTTAATGATTAAATTTGTATTGCTTGATTAATGATATGTATACCGGCAATTAATAACGCGTTTCATAATTTATTTAAATTAACATGAATACGTTGTTGTATAATAATTTGTTATAATAAATGCAAAGAGAAAAATATTTTCAATATATAAATTTATTTGCATAAACGCAACTAAATAATATAGCACTAAACTACATAAGCTGGCATGGCACTACTATTTTTTATTGAAATAGTTATTTTTATTGTTTACTTGATTTGTGATGTGAAATGTTGACACACGTAAAGCAACTTAGGATAAATAAAGATGAAAACGTAAGACGTGAAATGCATAGAGATATAATACAACAGATATATACAATGTTTTGTTTAATATGAATTTTCATCGTATAATTTATATAAATCTTAACATAAATACGATATTTGTACTCACATGATATGTGTATAACAAATATAACTATATCTCAATTATAACATGTAATATGTAATTTGAGATTGCGTATTTAACATATGATTATAAAAGTGTATTCACATATGTAATGCAATGTACTTATTTTTAATTAACTGACTGACTTTTTAAATTTATAAAAATACTTGTACATTCCTAGTTTCAAATTGTTTTGTACTGTAAGAATTTCACATAAGAAATTTATAAATATCATACTTCATTCATCATTTTTAATAGAAACAGGAGAAAGAAAGGAAGGAAGATAAGCCTATAAAAGAGTAACATACTTAGCGAAACGAATATGAAGAATACAAATAAAGAGACAAAAATTACAGTAAAGAGCACGAGAAGAGAACATCTAACAAAGATAATGCAGGATTACCTGCTGAAAGCCTTGCCCTTCAACTTGCTAGAAGAATACCAGATCCACCGTAGAATGCAGTAGATGTGTATTATATGAAAAAAACACATCACCGTAAAAACAAATCATATCGTTTGTAACATGTACAAATTACAAATACGTGTAACTGCAATATATTTAATTATTTTTCGTGTTCTTTGAAAACTCTGTCATACATTAAAATATAAATAAATCTCAAGAAATTTTATTCATTTCCACGTAAGAATTTCGCAAACATTTTGTAAAAATAGATGTACATTTATGTTTAATTTATGTGTCTTTACTCTCTAAGGATAGAATAGAGAAAAGTCATAATAATTTCTTAACTATTTAGAAAAATTATTTTACTTCATAATTAAAATGTTGTTGATAGTTTTTACGTAAAATAGAGAAAGTAAATAATTAATATTTCGTTTCCTACTTCTGATTGATATGAATGTTTATGATAAATGAAGTAAATAAAGCAATATAAGGAGAACAAATATTGAATGTGCATTGCCAGCAAGTGCTTCTATAAAATAGCATTTAATTTTTAAAATTGTAAATTAAAGATTTTATTTAATTGGGAAAAGTGTTTGCAAAAACTCATCTACGTATGTATCCGGTATATAAATGTAGTAGAAGTATATTGAAGAAAAAATGATGAACTGCAAATGACATTACCATTAAAATGAGTAACTATATTTTAACTTAATTTTATATTACATTTTAATGTAAGTACATACTTGTAATAATATATTTTTTTCTCTTTCAAATATATTTCTTCCGTATAATGTAAAGTTGATAAAACAAAATATTTCCACATTTACCATAGCTTTAACTTTTAATATTTTTATTACGTTACTCGAAAATTCTTTTTGAATTTATCAATAATATTTGTCAAAGTATATAAATCCAAATTACTGTCTAATGTCATGCTTTGAGATTAAGCTTTCTTTTCCCAATTTTTTTTTATTAAAACTTGACATGTTAATTCTTATATTTAAGATAAATGCCAATATTAAATTTAGAAAAAACTACCTGTAAAGATGTACCAGAACCCTATAAGCAACAAATGAATAATTTATTAAATAAATTTATATTTTAAATTTGTTTTGTAATAAATCTTTTATCTTATTTTTAAATACTGAGTGTTTGTCATCATTGATCATTTCTTTAGTCCAAGATATTAGAAATATTACACAGAAATAAGACACAGGGCAACAAAACAAAAGAAGATATTCCAATTAAAAACGTACTTAGCTGGTAGTTTATAGAGATAACCATGACCTTCATCACTCCAGAGAATAACTCTATCTGCAGCTAAAAAGTCTCCAGCCATCCAACGTTCACCACAAGGTGACGTAATGGAACATAAAAGGGAGAAATCACCAGCATCGTATATCTAGCGTGGACAATATATGTCAGTAAAAATCAAAGTTGTATAATTTAAAAAAACCATATTAACACGTAAGATATACCTGCCAATGTTTGGAACACACAATTAACACGGTTCTTTGATTATACGGGCAACAAGTCATTGCAAGTGCGTTTAGGCATCGTATTTGTTTACTTTCGTGTTCGTAGAGTGGTTCGCTGTTACGATTTTCATGTCCAAGAAGAGTCCACACCTTGACCGTACCAGTCGTCGTTAAGGCCAGCACAACGTCGTCTTTAAACGAATGGAAGCGCCTGTTGCGCGTTAACTACATCTAAGAAGGTGTCACAGCATTTTAAGCAAAAGAATTTTTAGCAATGATCAATAAAGTAGCTCCTTATAAATGTCACAAACGTGTCAAAAATATTAACTGTGTACAAAGATTTGTAAAATCCTACTATTGATAAATAAGCATATTAAAAGCAGGAAAGCAAACTATTTAAAGCAAATAATAATTACAACAATTAATAATTAAGCTTGTGTAATATAATACTGCTAAATTTCATGCAAAATAAAATGTTAAAATAAACAGTTATATCTATCAAGATTCATGCTTGTCTGAATCATACACAGAATATCTCAAAAAATCTACCAAATAAATGTTCACTTCCAAATTTATCTTACAAATACATTTTGTACCAGTTAATAGACTTTATTATTAATTTTTTAAATGCTAGAAAGCAACTATAACGGTTTGAATCTTAACAGAAGCTTCGTACAGGGCAAACCACTAGTATACACTCCTGTTCAAAATTTTAGAGCACTCTTCGCTTTTTAGATGAAACTTTTCGTACGTATTTCTGAGAGAAATAAGAATATCATAATTAGTTGGTTAACTTCCATTTCTAAATATAATTTAAGCATATATAAAAAGGTATAGTTAAGAAAGAGTGTATACAAGTTTTTGAAACAAGTCTACTGACTGATATTTTACTTTGTTGGCTCACACATCAATGAACAAAACTTTTAAGACTTGTATATATGCACTACAGAATATATCTAATGTACAAATAGACAAAACTCTTGATCAATTATAATAAATACATGCAATCACACTTTTTTCTATTATTTATATTCTTTTTTATTCAGCTCGTTTTTAATTCTAAGATTTTTGCTAAGACTTTTCCATTTAAAGATTTTTATTTTACAAGGTTTGGTTTTGCCATTGTAAATACGATACGTTTTATAGTGAAGTAATAAATGCAATTTTTTATATACTTAAAATATTAAAATAAAAATTTATATCCTTACTTAAAATACAACACAAGGTATAAGAGTAAGGACTTTATTCTACTGAATGAAATTTAACGTGTAATCATATGATATCGTACGGTATAATAAAATAAAATATCATTATACAATATTAAATTGGACTTTCTTACAAAGTGCATTCATTGCATTCAAACATTAAATATATTCTAGAAGTTATTAGTTTAAATATATACTTACGATAGATATAGTATACCATAAATGATACGAAAGTGACTAATGTAGATAAATGCAATGTATGCCACGATGATTTTGTGAGAGGAAATGCGAATGAGGGAGAATAGCATAAAAGAAAGGTTTGTTGCGGTATTAATAATGCTTGCTCGTTTGATTTTATTACTTTAAAGAATGAAAATCAAAAATTAAAAAGAAAGAAAATATGAGAAAAGTGGTAGAGTTTTAACTACCAGTGCAATAACACTGATATGTCTCCACATGCTGCAACAATGTAATTTTCATTAAAATTACGATAATATTTAAATTATCATCATTAAACAATGCAATGTAAGATATATCGAATAACAGTATCAATTTAACGTTATTTGTAAAAAAAAAAAAAGGATATACAAATAGTTAGATGCAAAGATTCTAATGTACCCAAAGCATAAAGCTTTTTTTAATTAATTGCTTAAAAAAATTTCAAATCGTGAAAAATTAAAAATATCTATGTGTATAAATTCTAACCTGTGTTAATTACTTTACCAGAAAGAATATTAAAATTTATATTCATATCTAATTGAATAAATAGTGCACAAAGTATGTATATTTTAATTAAGAACTTTGTTTAACATTTAACGAAAAGACCTGTTGAGCAGAAAGATAGTATATAAAAAAATTAATAGGCCAGGAAGTACCAATTATATTGTACAAATAAATTCTATGTTTACAATTTGATTGAAACAATTCAATTAAATTATGACGACACAACAACAATAAACTTTGTACAATACAGATTGGTAAAGAGATTGGTCAAAAGAAAGATAGGTTGCACTTTATGGTATAAAGCATAGGTGTGATGGAGTGTAACTAACTTGTATGCACGTAGAACCGACCTTTCCGTTTGGCCGGCCGCAAAACGTGCAAAGCACTGATCCAGTCAGGATTGACACGTGAGCTCAAGGTGAATAAAACTTCCAAACTAAAAGGGTCCATTACTAAAACTTCAGGATAGTATCTAAAATGAATATTCGTTGAATTAAAGATTTGTTGAAAGAATGTACACGTTAATTGCATAAAATTCACTGCAACGTACCCCGAACAAAATAATCTAACATCTTCTCCACCAGCAGAGACATAAGGCAACATCTGTGTGTGAACACTGCTGAGTTTTACAGCTTCCCTGCATTTTCCATCGACTAGATCCCAAGTGCACATTTCTCCGCTTTCACTGCTACTGACGATATAATTTTGTTCCATAATCACACTTGCTCGACTCAGACACAATATTGGAGCAGTATGACCAACGAGTAAACATCTTGGACTCATCTTTACATGTACATAATTATTCGAATGATAATTAATACTTCTGAAACTTAATTGAAACATAAATGTGCGTTTACCTTTAGCGTTTCAGGGTCTACCTGCCACAAACATATCTGGCCGTCATAACATCCCGTTACTAATGTTTTCTGATCTCGAGACAAATAGATGCAGGAAATACAGTGAGTCGGAGCTATGCGACCCCACAAAACTATGGGTACTACCAAGCTTGTACCCGCTGTCATTTTCAAAATTCAACCTACAATTTATTACAAAATTGATCAAGTACAAATTAATACCTAAATATCTATTTAATTTTACGTTGTTAACAAACATGGTCATCGTGATATTGAATATACAATTTATGGAATTTAATGAAATGAATTTAATGGAATTAAATGAAGCTTTTTAAACAACTCATTCACACGAACACGATTAAAATGGATTACTGTCTTTGCTATAATTGTACGTAGTATTACATGTAACATATTGTGTCGTACTTTATAAAATTTCATACATTTGCATCCAATAATTATTTTCACTACATATATATCTCATTTATGAATATATTCATTTATTCATATGTAAAACAAATTCAAGTATACAATTGTTATAAAAGATATGAAAAAGAAAGACATGACAACTTAATTTTTAAACAAATTATTGCAAATGAATAACATGTCAATTTGTTGGTTAGCAAAAGAAAAAAACTCTTGTTTTGATTGAAGACACAAAACACAATACGTACATGCATACTCATTTCATAAAACTGCAAGGACGTAAGCTGCTAAATCCATAACATATGCTTCTTTGACATAGGCGATGTAAGACGATAGTAATTCAGAGGAACGATTCAAAAGAAATTGTCAAGTGACAACGCGGTGAAATAATTTCGTGATAAATAAATGATAAAATCTTGTTACAAAGTGGTCGAGGCATAATTAGCGTTGCATCGATATTAATAACAGGTATTCTCATTAATATTTTCATTAATTAATCGTTTGTCTGCAGCAGGTAAAGCTTGACAAACGTCGCGACAACGCGATACGCTGAGTTCTCGAAGAAAACCTATTAAAAGCAATTAGAGGCGTCTGCTATATCATGTTCGCGAGATGTCACTGACAATTTACAGGCTTCCGATTTTATCCACTTTCTATTTAATTACCTAAACAAATCGATGCGCGTTCTACGTGAAAAGGCATAGAAATATTTACCGAAAATATCAAATATCAATGACAACGGCTCCAAACGTCGTAAAACTGGCGATATATGCCAAATATTATACAACCCTCACTGTGCACTTGCGACTGTAGCCATCTTGATGTTGAGAATAGTTATACGAGTAGCGTATAGAATCAGCTGTTCCACGTCAAAAGATCCCTAGTAAAATCCTCGTTAATTCGATATAAAGTGAACGTTGTAAACGTTAGTACGACACGTTCGATTTTGTCCGAAAGTTTACCCCTAAACAAAAAGGGTTGAATCGAACGCTCGTTTGATTCGCTGAATTAACGAAACAAGCACGTGGACGACACGTTTACCTCGCTTTCGTTAACGCGAAAATCAGAAAAATTTATCAACCTTTAGATAGAATGTAATTTGTCAACAATCTCGATAACGAAAAACACGTGTCATCGCTTGAAAGTAGAATCGCATCGATGGTAAATTATCTAT
>CAJDYZ010005661.1:0-16618 GCA_903986555.1 Heterotrigona itama
AAATAAAATAATTTAATTGTTTCAAATGAATTGTTCAAACTGTAAAATAATGACTTTCGATTATATTTTTGTGTATCATTTACCAATTTTAACTATTTCTAACAACTGAATCAGTGATTGAATTCTCAAACATTATTTCATAGTTTGAATAATTCATTTACAATAATTAAATTATTTTACTTACAATAACAAAAAGACAGTTACATAATATACATATTTCTTGATCTCTGAAACAATAAACGAGCAATAATTTTCATATGAAGCGCGATTATTTTAAAGAGACAATCACCTTAATATAATTTTTGATTACATAATTTTTCTTTACGTAAATTTCTATTTAATACACATCAATGCAGATATAATTTAAAAATTAATATCACAAAAATGTAAACTCAGTTTTAGTCGATAAAAAAATTAATAAAATATTACTATTATTTAACATTGCAACATATTCATGAAAGTGTAACTTTGCGATAGAAATGTAAACACTATTAAATTATTACTATAATAGAAAAACTGTTTTACGAAATACTAAAAAAAATTATCAACTGTTCCGGATCACCGACGACCGAAACATTAGATTAACCTTGAGAGATACAGAGATTCATTATCAATTAAATATTCGCCGTATTTCAGAAGTTTGAAAAAAAAGTTATCAACATAAGATTAACCTCCAACGGCTTAGAGATCATTATCAATTAAACTTTCGACGTATACACAAAAATAAAATTTTATAAGTTTGAAAAAAAAGTTGTCAACTGTACCTGATCACTGAAGACCGAAATATTATTTAACCTTCAGTACTACGGACATTCAATACCAAGTGAACTTCCGTCGTGTGCACATCAGCCCAGCGGAGCACTTACGACATCGTGGTATGCATCAGATTTAACTTTAAGTTGCGTGCGTTTTAACCTTAAGTTGCGTGCGTTTAGTTAATCTTTGTAAATTCATTGTGAACGCATTTTGTACAAAGACACGTTTGTTGAACTTGAGACGAAATTAGGAATCCCTCATCTCCTCTCTTCTTTCGTTCGTTTTTACTATTGTTACTTTGTTCATTGGCACTAGAGTCGGGTCTCCAAGTTTAGTAGCCAGTGTGCCGAATCGGGGAACTGCAGCCACGTCCGAAAGGGCGAGGTGAGGATCTCGTAGTCTAGCGTCCTTGGTAATCCGACTCAGCGGTTCCGCGGAACCCCACTGTGTCGTTGATGGTAGCGTTAGACACTTGTCTCTAAATGCTCGAACCTCGATTTGGCACTTGTGCCGAACACGATTTAGTTTTTATGTAATTAAAGGATTTGTTCAGTTATTAGAGAGATCGTTGATTTCTAAAGTTATAGATTGAATTTTTTAATGATAACGTATAGTTCATTTGTAAATATTGTGGAAGACCGTGAACTTTAGATTTTGATAGATATTTTAAAACATGATTTGATAAAATGGTAGATCTTTTCTATGTCGTCTCTTTTTGATTAAATATAATTTTCGTTCGAGATATATTTCCCTAAGTATATTTCATAATTAAAACATCCCGTATTATATAATTTTATCATTTCAAACGAAAAACTAATCGATAAGTTTGTAACATAACACGAATAGGACTCTTTCTGACACACACATACATGATGGAATAACTTTAAATATTAATCGCGTGTTTTGGAATCTGAATATACAATTGAAAATTTTGCTTGTATCACTTTACTTGGTATAATCACAGAAAAGCTTTACATTATTGAAAGTTTGACAACACTGTAATAGGTCTCAAAAATCACTAGTTCCTCAACTAACATTGTTTGAACGTACAGTTCGCTAAAAAACCAATGATTTTTTTACTATGTCGGTATTTCAGGTTTCGAACCACGAAATTCCATAAGATGCTGTCTGTGAGTTCGCTAAAAAACTAGTGATATTTTTGTGGTCGGTATTTCAGATTCAGACACAAAGTCCCATTTCATGTACTGTCTATTCTATCTTTAGTCAATGGTTCCACCATTTTACCGCTAATAGCATCAATAAAACAATTAAATTTTTATTTATAAAAGAAAAACAAAGAAAGTAAATAATTGTATATATCAGTTTACGTAATATATCATTATCAGTTGAAATATTATTTTATTTAATAAAATAATATTTTCAAAAATAATATATAATAGCATGAAAAATATAATATAATTTCTACAATTTTGCAGGATGATGATATATTGAATAAAGAGTATCTTAATATAAGTCTAGACTTAATAGGTCTAAAATATAACTGCCTAAAATTGCTGAAATATTAATATTCAGACTAAAGGATAATTCTAAGTATAAAATACAACTTATCCTTTTTCAAATATTTTACTCTATTTTATTCTAGGAATTTTTACGTGTATGTAGTGATACCTTCAGTTTCTTTGTTGTGCATTTCTTTGTGTTCTAAGCATTGATTGTTAATTTATGCACTGCAGAGACAGGAGTTAAATCACATTTTGTATCAGCTGCAATATTTATTCAATTAAGAGAAAATGGCAGACGATGATTTTGATGGAGACGAGTATGTAATATTTATTAAACTAATATTTTACATATACACTTTTATTTACTTTTATTTATTTGTTTTATTATTGATTTATGTGTTCTGACGTTAGATGTTAATTAGGTTACAGTGTAATGATTTTAACGACACTAACAATTGATACACATAAAATTAAACATAACCTATAAGATAGTTAATAAATTACTTATAATGATTTAATATAAATTTGACTTTTTTATAACACAATTTGAATTGTAATATAAGTAAAATTTTTAATATTAAGATGATTGAATATTATCATTTGAAGGGTAGCAGACGATTTTGATGATGTAGACGATGATGATAATATTGAACTAGAACCTCAAGAAGAAGATGGAGAAAATATAGAATTATTAACTGCTGGTGAAGCTACTGGTGGAGTGCAGAGGTCTAAAAGAATTACAACAAGATATATGACAAAGTGGGTATATAAATCTGAATAAAAATCTTTATTCTTAAAAGGAATAAAAATATTTTTAATGTAATATTTTTGCTTGTAGATATGAAAGAGCAAGAGTATTAGGGACAAGAGCATTACAAATAGCAATGTGTGCTCCTGTGATGGTTGAATTAGAAGGAGAAACTGATCCATTGCAAATTGCAATGAAAGAACTAAAGCAAAGAAAAATTCCAATCATAATTAGACGTTATTTACCTGACAATAGTTATGAGGATTGGGGTATAGATGAATTAATCATAATAGATCATTAAATTCTGCTTTTAATTTTGTACATTTATAATATAGCTATAAGAAAAATAATTTAAGAAATATCAAAATCCTTTGGAGTTTCATATTAATAAAAAGAATTTAATAAAAATATTGTACGTGTTTTTGTAATTATAAGATACCTTGGAAAAAATTAATAAATAATACTGACTATATTTATATTTTGCACATTGTGCGTTTGTATTGACATTTAAATGAGTTGACATTGATAATTGAGGTTAGAAAATATTCATGTTAAATTCAAATTGACAGAGAAACAACTTTTCTGTTACATAATTTCTTCAGTATTTCTTTTCAATTTATTGGAGAAATTAATAAAATAGTGAAATATGAAAACATATAAATTATTTTATCTTAAATCTTATCTATCGGATGCAAGATTAGTAATGATAGGACTCTAAAATGTGGTATACGTCACCGTATTCAATGTTTTCTTAAATAGTGATTATAATAATGTATTTGTTAACAGTTTTATTCGATGGAGCATGATATTATGAAAGCTTATTGAATTATGATAACAAAATGACGTGGTGAGTAAATGACATTACTAATAATCGTGTGGTTATAGGTTATAACATTTATAAATCACAATTATTACAATACGTATGTATTATAATATATACAGGAATCCTTTAAAGAAAAATCATTTAACACAGAGGCCTACATCAGCATCACCTTTATTAACCCATTCAGAAGACAGAGAGTTAGATATCGCTGTTCAAAGACTAATTTAGTATGTTTATTACTATATTTGCCGTTATTTTACTTAAACTTTATGTAACTGAAAATTTTGATAATTGCTTTTCTCAAGTGTTGAAGATACAATAAGAAAATTAACAAAAGAAATGAAAAAGTACATAGAAGCTGTAACAAATCTAGATCGTGTAGACCAAAGATTAACATTGAATCTAACAACTTGTGGCTTAGCACATCTTAATGATGAATTCAGGAAAGTGGTAGAAAATTATCATTCAGTGACGACACAAGTAAGTTTACATATTGTTCTATATAATAAGAATATCATAAAAATATATAATAAGAAATATCATAGAAATTTTTCATATTTTACAGATTGGAAAAACAGTGCAAGAAATGGCAGCTCTCTGCCAAAAAACTTTTATAGAACCATTAAAAAAATTACGCGATGAATTCGTACTGATAGCCGCAGCAATTGCTAAACGCGAGGAGCTAGTAACGATTTGGAAATACTCTTATAATCGTGTTAAAAAATTGCAAGAAAAAAAAGATAGAACTGCTAGTCACATCGCGAAATTAGAAAGAGAACGCAGGGCAGAAGAGACAGCTGCTAAGGACTTGAAAACTGTACATGCTCAATTACTTATAGAATTACCCATGTTTTTAGATAAGAGGTTGGAATATATTAAACCTAGCATACACGCTTTGATCATGATACAATTAGATTACTATGGAAGTACAACGCACTTATTTACGCACTTAATGCCAATACCAAACGCTTCAAGATCATCGCCGAGTACCATGATACCTGAAGATGAATATCAAGAAGCAGTGGCTAATCAAATGAATAGAATAAAAGCTCTTACAATAGTTAAAGATCATTAAGAATCATAAAAATTTGTCAAATAAATGTGTTAACAAAGTTATGATAATTTAAACACTGAAAAAATCAAAATCTGTAAAATTAACATAGGTACGAATGTATTTATCACATGGCAGTATTTACATTTATATTGTAAAAGTATAGGTAGATTTATAATGGAACCATTCCTTGATTTCGTTTCCACTGAGCACCAGAACGGCGATTGTGATTAGCCTGTTTCGCTTTCTTGACATTTTTTTGCTGCCTGTTGTATAAAACATTTTTCTCTTGCCCCTGACCTTTAGGATTGCCTACACATAAGAAAATAAACTTAGCGGAATAGCGTAACTATGTATTAGATTTTATCGAACATATTTTTGTAAAAATAACATACCAACTACGTTTCCTGCAGTTTTTCCACTTCGCATTTGTCGTCGCTGTTCCGTTTTAGCACGTATCTCTTCTGGATTTTGTACAAAACAGTCTTTTCCATTTTGGTCATTTCCTATATCTTCGTCTTCTGATTCCGATTCACTTACAATTTCAATTTTCTGCTTTTCGCGAAGAATCTAAAATAATTACTCGTTAATTTTTATACAACTATACTATTATTGTTAGTCTGTAATTAAATTGTATGAATACAAACTCTTGGTATGGTAAAAGGTTTTAAATCTACTTCAGTTGAATCGTCCTGTGTACCACGTATATCATTATTATCATAAGTATCGTCATACTCGTCATCGTAAACATCTTCGACAAGGCTATAACTGTAACAAATTTTGTTTATATTTTTGTTATTTACAAATAAATATTTTTATACGTATTAAGTATGTAATTCAGAATAATTATTTTATACGTATTAAGTATGTAATTCAGAATAATTATTCTCCTTACTTTTTAGTTATGTATTCTTTAGGTATATCTATAATTTCAGGTTTTTTAACATGAACATTATCATTGTCATAATTAACAACAATGTTTAGTCTTTCAATACCATTAGCTACATCCTTAATTGTAGTTTCCTAGAAGAAGAATAAAATTATTTAATGCATTAATTGACATATCATAAGTCAAGTAATAAAATGCTCTTACTGTATAAGTTGGTGGAGTATTAGGTATTAATGGCGACCCTTTTTCCAATAACTCTTTTAATTCTGGTGGTAGTGACTCTTGTAACACAGCATTTATTACAGCTGCACTATCATAATTATAATACTCTAAACTTGCCTACAAAATAAGTTTTATTACATATATTTACATAATTTTTTCATATTGAAATTACCTTAATAAAACCTTCGTCTAGTTGATGTAAAATATCTTTAACATTAGAAACAAGAGAAGCAAATTGAACAGAGTTCTTTGACATAGTTTGTTTCTCATTCACAGAATTTACATTTTCAGATACAGTTGTCCGACTTGAAATACCACTAGGTCCAGCTATAGCTTCCTACAAAAAATATTATGCAATAAGTTCATCAAAATACAGTTTACAAGTTGATTCTTAGACTTACGTTAGAAACGCTAGCAGATAGAATATTGGGTTTTCCAATAATTGCATTGACTGATTGTAAAATATAATCATATTTTATTATATCACTAAGTATATTTGTTAAGTACAAAAAGAGTTATATATATTTCTTTAATTATTATTACGATTATAATCGCGCTTAAAGAAAGGATACTCATCAGGACAAATATTGGATAATACAGTCAAGTCTGATTTAACGGGATAAAATTGATCATAATCTGTAATGAATTCTTTTTCAGAAATTGCATTGCTTAATAAATTAAAATATTCGTCCACCCGTTCTTTTACCTCTGCTTCCTTTATCGTATTTCTAGGCATAATGTCATAATTACATTACATTATGTATACATTGAATATACAAGATATAAAAGATATGCTTTGTAATTTGAATATTTATATACTTACAAATTTTCTTGAATATTTGATATTGGTTCATATATAATAATACGAAAAAGATTTAAAATTTCAATTCTCGTTACGTCCAAACGATGCTTCAGTTCCACATATTTTGGCATATTTTCATCATTACATGCCAGGTTTTTTAATATTTTATACATTTCAGGTATTGTGCTTTCATATACTGAAACAAGTCTAATAAATGTTAAACGATAAAATAAATTATTAGGAACGTTTAGGACGAATAAAAACATTAATTTATTTAATTTAACTTACTTATTCATAAAATCCTCTGTGTGAAATATATTCACTGCTGGGGGATAATTCTTTAAGAACACACTAATGGTTGATGATATATCTAGAACATATAATATCATATCTTCCAACTGAAATAATGTAAGTTTTGAAGAATTAATATTCTGCTTTGACAGTGAAACTGCTTCATTGGTATAAGTAGAACAACCATCAAATTTTCTTTCAACATTTTCAAGGGCCTAAACTGACAACACCTATATTTAATTCTATCTTGATAAAATATTAATTATTTTACATATATTGTCTTTAATACTTCACCTCTATAAGACAGGGAACAGTTTTCTGAAGATCATTATTGTACTGTGGTTCTAATGTAAATAAAGAATTTAAAATTCTTCCCATTATTTTTGCATTTTCTCGACCATAGAGTTGACAGAGATCAAAAATGATGGGTACTGTAAATATATACTTCTCATATAATAAATTTCCAAGAAATGGACGGTTCATATATTCTTTAGGGCTTTCCTTATTTGTGACAACTCGTGTGAAAACTACAAGTACATAGCGACTTAATGTTTCTAGAAGTTCTAACATTTCTGGAGAATTTGGAAAATTTTCCAAAGCATAGAATGGTGGTGCATCTTGTAGAAAAGATACCAGTGTATCTAGTATTGAGGTATTAAATACAATGTTTGACCAAAACCTAAATAAAGTATATATATTAACATAAATAAATGAACTTCCAATTATAATAATCAATCGATATTTTTAATGCTATTGTTTTATATTAATATTATTAATTTTACCTATAAAATGGAAGACCAAGTAACCATTTTAAATCATTAATCATATAATTGACAATTTCTATCCATTGTTGTTTAGCTCCCGGGATTTCAAGTCCATCATCATTATATATATTAGGAGTTTCATAGTGCAAAAAATAATAGTCACTTGCCCAGATTTCATTCTAAAATGATTATCACAATTTATTTCACGCTTATTTAACTCATAATTTCGTAGATTTTAATATAGATACATAAAAATGTATTAACAAGTTATAGAAATAATTATTTGGAGACATAAGAATCTCGAATTATAATAATAGTAAGTTATTATATCATAACAGTAAGTATTAATCAAATTTACTCAATATCCAGAAATATATTGCTTTTATGTACATACCAAAGCATCAACATTTTTTACAATACCATCGGTTTTGATTTCCAGTTTTAAATTTTCCAACGGTAGGCAGTCGGGATTCTGTTAAATAAGTGAAAAAATTGTGTATTTAAACGTTTTATAATAAGATTAGATTGTTTTAACCTTCCACGACGAGAAACAACATTACGCGATATTAAATATAATCGTGGAAAAATTACCTTGTAAGGATCCATGTTTTCACGAGATACATTTTCCGTCATAAATACTATTGATCGTTGCTAAACAACTGCAATCACAATAAACTAATTGTTGAAACAAATTACAATCGTAACAATGCACGCGGTAAGCACGATTGTTCTTTCATTGACTAACCTATTTTCGTAAAATTGAGCATCGCGAAAGAAAGCTTACAATCGGGGAGTCCCGTATGGCGAATTCTACAGTTTTATTATGAAATTGGTAGCGCCGCAAGAGATTCTGACAGTTATTTCTAATAACTGTCAAAACAACATTCAAAATCTCAGTGCCACGAAGGTTATGTTTTCAACATTCATATATGTGCCTTCTTATCAATTTTTTTTGTCAACGTTCTCATAAACGAAATAGTTTAGAATTTTATATTTTTGTACGATGTCCGAGAATGCAAAATATCTTACCCGACCAAAAGTAAGATTTTGTCAAACAGATGCTGGCAAATTGATAACAAAAGAATTGGAAAGCTCGACTGATCAGAATGGTGTTAAGCAATCGAACAAACCAAAAATTCTAAGTGTAGTAAAATTAAATAAATTTGTTAAATTAGTGGATCCGGATAAGGTATCTAACAATGAGGAAAACAATTCAAAAGTTATTGATAACGAATCGAATGCAAACTTGACATTATGTGCTAATGCACTTTCTTCGGCTTCGATTGAGACCTCATCTTTGAATGAAAATATTATTAAAACAGGAAATCAAATTCCTTTGAATGATGCTAGCAATATTCAGAATATTAAAACAAATACTTCTGATAAAACTGATTTGATGAAAGAATATACAAAAAGTAGAAAAGAAAAAGAAAATAAATCAACAATTAATAAGAAAGGCATTAAAACTGTAACTAAAACATCCACAGATCTGGACATTTTAAAACATAAAGTTCGACTGGCTTCTGCTAATAGTGATACAAAAAAATATAATGCTACAAATAAGAAATCTAGCTCAATTACAACTAAAAAAAATTTGAATTTAAAACCTGCTGATGTTATGCCATGTTATAAGTACAATAAAGTTGCATCCAAAATCAAAACTCCCATTGTTAAAAAAGTTATGATAAGGAATATAATTGGTTCTAAAATACAGCCTAATGTTGGACCAGGTGTATTACGCAGTCAGCCAGATAATTTAAAAATTTTAAAAACAGATGAGAAGATTCATACAAAACCAATTACTTCTGGAGAAAAATTAGCAAAACCGGAATATAATTCTATTATATGTACAATTAATAAATTAAAAGAAATGAAAAAACAAAAAGTTGTAACTGATATAGAACATTTACCTACTTCATATAAGAATCTTATAAATAGCAAGGTAATAAAGAGAATAATAGTTTACTATTACCAGATCACAGAATATTTTACGTTTCTTGTTTTAGATTTCTACTGTTTTGGATTTTCCTCTTGATGAGGTAATTTATAGAGATTTGGTAGACTTATCCATAGATGAAAATCAATTGCCAAGCAGATTAACTCGTAGCAAAGATCCAGAACCAAGACAAAAAGATGTTGTACCAATACTTTCTGACTTTTTTGCACCCGAATCTACTGAAGAATATTGTATTCCTGTTTCTATAAAACCACGAACTGCAGAAACTATGGATAATTGGAATGCCTTTAGAATAAGTGATCAAATAAATGAATGGAAGCATATTTTAAATCACGAATAATATTGAAGTAGCATTTTTGTATTATATGTAACTTATTTATTAATTGCTATTTGGAAAACACTTACTTTGGTAGATATATATATATTTTTTTTTGTAAAATGTAAAGTATTTTTTATAATACTCATTAAATAAAACTCCCTTACAGACATTTTGTAGAATATATATATATATAGATTTAAACATGATATAAATGAATATGTACAATTAATTGTTTAATGTGTGTGTGTGTGTGCGCGTGTGTGTCATTTTTTTACGTGAATGTATTTTTTTTATTTTATAAATTGCAAGAAGCACCAAAGATATTATTATACGATGCATATATAAAAAAGGAAAAAAAATATATGATACATTTGGACTGAATAATTGTAAGTAGTTATACTGAAATGAAAGCTGAACTGAATTTACAATTTCATATACGGTAATAACATGTACGAAAAATTTTTTCACGAGTAATATTCTTGATTTTTAATAACGTACGAGTATAATTGTTTTTTTTAGTGACTCGTGAATTTAGTAATTAAAATAATTGAATATAATAAATGTAATTTATCTATCAAAAGGATTTAGATTCTTATTACAATCATCATCGTTATCCTTGAAGGGATTTGTGTCATCGTTATCTTTAAAGGGGTTAGTAGTATCATCGTCGTTGTCTTCGGAAAATGGATTTTTTGATTCATCATAATCGTCTGTTCCGAATGGATTCGACGGTACAATTGGTGTTTTTGGTGGCACATAAGATTTTTGGACTGGTGATGATTTTGGTGTTATACTGTTTAAAATACGAGCTTCTTTTATAGGTACTGGCACAGTTTTCTTAGAATTTCCTCGTGAACTGGATATGTCACTGACCATGCCAGAGATATTTGCTTCTAACGATGAAGAGTACACATCTAATTTTGGATAAGAACGCAATTGGTCATCCGCCGCGGCATTGTAATTATCATGAGAACGACGAGTTTCAGTTTTTCCTATAATAAAATGTTTGATTTATGCTAGGTATAATAAATATAATTATGTTTTGAAAAGTAATAAATTAATTGTTTTAATCTTTGGCCGGCGAATGTGGAGTCCAAACATCTGCCAAGTATTTGCCGTGCAAAAGTTGTCCGAAAATTTTATTTACCTAATGTTGTATTTTTCCCTTCCGTTAATCTGATCCTAGCTTCCGCCCCTAATCCATAATTCAGTTTTGGTTCTTCAAACTTTACTGTGGATAACATTTTATCGCTGTCTGTGATCACCATTAATTTTTTAAAAACTCCACGGCCAAAGTAATCAGCTACTAATGAAAATGGATCTTCTGCTCGATCTAACAAACTATGAAATGTTTCGTGAAGATCTCTTGATTGTTCCTGTGCTTTTATAATATCCAACAATTTTTTGTTATTTGGTAAACAAGCTGGACATTCATTTTCGTTCTCCGAGAAGCTTTGAAAGCAACTAAGAGTAAAATCATGATATGTTAAAATATTACAGAAAATATTATTATATTTCATATGATATAAAATTTAAACTCACTGTTGATGATACGAATGCTGACACATGAAATGTACTGATGGAAGTTCTAACTGATGATGACACGCGCTGCAACGCGATCCTTGGAAGATTATAGTACTATTCTTAATTGATTCTATTTGTTCTCGTATTTTTTTAGTATCTGCTCGATACTTTTCAGTTAATTCTATATCTGCTTGTGTTTGTTTATGCTCTGTTCGTAACACGCTGTTGAAGTAAGTTCTTACATCACCCAAGGTACAGGAAAGCGAAGTAGAAAGTGCATCAATAACCATTAATGGCGATAAAAGCCTTTCTTGAGCTGTATGTAAATTTGTCTTTAAAAATATTATAACTAAATGATTAAATTAAATTTTAAACATACCTATGTAGGCTAGTATGTCTGCAAGAAGTTTAGTTGGTGCTTCCTTATTTCTTGCGACACTCCACAAAGCTTGGACCCACAAATTTGGATCTTGATGTCCAAATCGCTTGCACGTAGCTAAAATTTGTTCACTATCTCCTTCACGCAAATGGAATCGTAATATTTCCTGGTATCTATATATAACATAATATAAATCATTAAATAAAATTTTTAAATACAATATGGACTGTGTAATTATTTTCAACCTACAATTTACTTTCTTCGTAAAGAAAAAGCAAACCACGCCTGAAACTATGCTGATGACATAAGATTAATATTTGGTCTTTATCGTAACACACTTCCGAATTTTGCAGAAGTCGTACAATTTTCTGTTCATATTGTACTTTTGCCACATCGTTATCTAAAGCTGACCAAACATGAAGATAGTGTTCTACTAATGTGTTGTATACCAGAGTACTCCACCTAAATATTAAAACATTTAACTTGTAGAATACAAATTGAAATTTTGTTTTTATCTATAGTGATATACTAACTTGGTATGTGTTTTTACTAGATGCTCTAAGAATTCTACAAGACGTTCCGAATTATTTAAAAACAAGTGAATAAAATCTTCTGGATTAGCTTTATCGATATGTTGGTCCACAATACCATCTAACGTTTCCTGAATCAAATATGTTATTATAAGTGATATTGATACGAGTCTGTTATTTTTTGATCATTCGACTTTACCTGATCTACGAGAGGTTGATTAGAAGGCCTATAATTGGTACATAAGGCTTTTAAAAATTGCGTTGATTCATCTGGAACATTTTCTATCAGGATATTACCATATTTTTTCATGTTGGATTCTGCCTAAAAAATTGTTCAAAATTAATCAAGTAAATTAACTCTGAATATTATATAAACGTACTTCTTCAAAGTCTAACGTAGCCATATATTCCAATGCCTTTTTGTACTCATGCTTATCTTCTATTTGAATACGAAGATACCATTCGTGACGACCATGTTTTTGCGCAAGTAGCAAGGCATCCTCTGGCGATGCTTGACGGCAAACTTTTATTGCAATTTCAACATCAAAATCAACTTCTCTATCTTTTGTCTGAAATCATAATGTCACACAATTATATAAATTACCAATTAATGTCGTATCTAAATTAATGATGGTTTACCATAATGAATTCTTTTAATTTATCTGTATGATTGAGCTTCGTGTAACAATTCAATAGTAAAGTTGTATGATCTTCTGTTGCTTGCCCATTTTTATGTAAAGCTTGCAAATAAGTAGTTAAATTATCTATATGTTGGGAATCTAAAAATTTTCTAATTACATATGATGGTTCTAACTTTCCAATAGTTTTAATGTATTGTTCTATTGCTCCATTATGATCTCCTTTTGAATATAAATGATCGCCATACTGTCGAAATATATCGACTAGACCTTCGGCATCGTATTGTTGATTTTTAGCTATTCTAAAAATAATGTAACATTAAATTATAATTGAAATGTTTTCAATAACTTTAATTAAAAAATGTCCAATAATTTTACTTAAATTTACCTTATAGATATATCATATAAATTCTTCTTAAAAAGTAATGCTAATTTCGATTGCAAATCTTTTTCATCTAAGTGATAAAGTTTACTATCCCCGCTGAGTATAAAAAATCCACCCCATTCTGACAAAACAGCTTGCACAGACAACATTGGAGCAGAAAAAACAATGAATTTGTTTTGTATATCAAGTACTGTGATTACGTGTTTATCTACTCCTGGAGGTATTGGTTCTATAGTACTATAAACACATATAATATATATTATATTATAATATAGATTATATAATATAGACTATGAATATATAAAATATTATTACCTCGGTTTTGCAGAAATGGTAGTTGATGTTCTTGGAACATTTGCAGCTTCTTTTGCTATAATAACTAAATAACTTCTGAACCACTCTAACATAATTTTTTGACCCTCTACTGCATAACAGGGACCTCTACCATCTGGTGTGTAACAATAAATTGCCTATCATAATAAAAATTTATCATTATTAGTAAAATGATATTAGGTATATTGTATAATGAAATTCTATTAATGTTATTACATCATTACGGCCAATCATGAAATGACTATCTTGCATGGATTCTGCAAGAACACTACATTTTCTGGCACAACCCATAGTATCTAAGGGAGATTTAAATTCTTTATCCTTAATAGTAACATTATATAAGAAAACGCTATTTGGTGTAGCAACAAATAAATGATTTTGTTTGCCAGTGGACCTTATTGCTAAACCAGTAATAGAAACATTGGTATCTTTCAATACTTTTATCTTGTTTTTTCTTTCTCTAGTTAAATCACCCCTAAGAATTGAAAAATGTGTATTAAAACATATTTGGAAATTATTAGATAATTGTATCAAAGTTACTTATACCTGTAGAGCATAATAGAGCCATCTCCAAAACCGACAGCCATTAATGTAAGACTAGTATGCACACAGAGAGCAGTTGCAGGAACTGGTCTGTAACTTGGTATAGCTCTACTTATACGAAGACATGTTGGATTGCCTTGTTTGTCCGGTTTAACTAAATTCCAGACCTTTATAGTAGGGTTACAACCTGGTTCATCCTCCTAAATAAACACAGTTTTCATCAATAACAAATATTTCTGCATAAAATGTGTACAAGAGGTGTACAAGAATATACTAACACCAATAGTGAACAGAAAAGTGGAATGTTGGACTTGCTGAGCTAACGTTAATGTGAAATCATAAGCGCGAAATGTAGTAACGTCGTAAGTCCTATTCACTAAATGCACATTGCCGGTGTAATCGCCAAATACTAGAGTCCCGTTACCGCTTGTAGCTGCTGTCACTTGAGCATCCTAATCAACAGAGAATATGATATACATCAATATCAATCAAACACAACATCTTTAACCTACACTCAAATATTGTGTAAGAAAATATCGGATTTGAATCCGGCGTAACTCACACCAAGTGCCGTGGCTATTTTTCCACCGTCGACTTCTTTCTTAAGATCGAAAAAATTGAAGCGCCTCCACTAAAAAATAAGCGTGTACGTTTAAGAAAAGTGAGGTTATGTACAAGACACAGAAAGCACGATACATAAAATGCTTTAGTAAAATGTAAGACCAACCTCGAGAAATGCCATCGTGTACGGCAATTCAAATCTATTTACACATCTGCAGCGAAATATTATTGACGCAATGAACAGCAAGTTAGAGCTGTTTCTTTTGACAGTTATCTGATAGCATTCAGCTGCACACCCGCCATCTTTTCACCTACATTTGATCAGCTGATTATGACATATCTTCGGTTGTGCGCATGCGCTTGGAAGCACATGTGCTCTCTACTATACCGGCAACATCGTTGCGTTTAGTTTGCCCCATTTTTACAAAGATGTCAATAATAGTATCTTTTGAAATCGTACGCCATCTGTGTGCAATATTTACTACTAAATTCGATATTTAGCGCGATTTAGTTACTTATTTACTTGATTCTGTGAGACGTAATTTTCCTACCTTTGATTTCTGGAATTTAATCTATTAATTTCTTGATTCCACAGAAAATCTTGCACGAATATCTTAATTAAAGATCTCAAAAGAAAAGAAAAATAACGAATGCTCTGCCTTTATTCAAAAATTAAATTAAATTAAAATTTTCTTTATTACTCTGGTATTAAGATTACCCTTTTCGTTAAAATTCTGGATAAAAATATATTTCGAAGTGAAAATCATTTGGAGAGGAGTGATAAAATACTTTGCAAATGCAGAATGCCGTGGCAGTACTTTTAACGTTTGGAGCACGTTCGAATTTTTTCATTTCGTTGATTTTGAAAATTCGAACTGCTACGGCTTTCCGGATCGCCGATCTCGATTAGTAAGACGTAAGTTTTGTTATATTTGTTAAAAAGGACGAACAGTTAATGTCGACGATTGGGGGGTTGGGGGCTTGTTTTACAAGGTTTGTCCGCGCGAGACAATGGGAATCAAGAAGAAATGGTCGCGAAAAACTCTGAAAATCGATTATGAATACAACGCCAGTTTCTTTTCTTTCTTTTTTTCTCTTTTTTTCTTTTTTTCTTTTTACGATACTCTGCATCGCCAAACAATCAAGGACCAAGAAAGACGTATCTACCGCTCGGTATCCCTCTTTAGTCCCTTATAAATTCCATTAACTCGCTCGTAGATCGTCGTTCTTCGTCCTCGAGTAGGATTCACTGCAACCAATGAGGCTTCTCTCGCGAAATTCATACAGAAAAGCGTCATTCTTCAAGGAGCTTTGTTTCGTCAACGATTTTTATAAAGGTTATCTGAGAAACCTTCTTGAGAAGAACTTGATTCCTTGTACGAATTTCGTTTCACGAGGGCGCACGAGCCCATCACCGTCTACTTCATTTTTCCACAATCTTCCTTCTTCTATTTAGCTTTGTAATTATTCTTTTGTACCGTTGTCGTGCTCGCGCTTAGAAAGAAAACGAAAAACGCACGGTTTCTCTATTTTTTGTCTTCTCTTTTTTATTCAGTCTGCGATCGTTTCTTGTTTCAGGACGAGCAACGTTCCGAGATCTCTTTTTTTCTTTTTTTACTTTTTTTCTTTTTTTTTTTTTT
>CAJDYZ010005674.1:21286-33130 GCA_903986555.1 Heterotrigona itama
CTTTGAAACCCTAATCGTAAATTTTAATCTCTCCTCTACTAGCCCTTAATGATTCCTCCTCTCCCTTTGGTCTCGCGAAAAGAGAAGAAAAAAAAAAAACGGGAAGGGGATTACGGTTGTTCCCGGTTGCGTCAGCTGAAATTCTCGAGCTGGTTTTGTCGATTAGCCAACCTGGAATCAACAGTTGCAAGGTAAGGAAAGGGGCCACACGGTACAAATGGCCCCGCGTAGAATTACGAGCGGTTATGGCGGCGTATAATAAAGAACGGCCCCTGCGCGGATTCGGCCACAATGCCCGCCCGCCAGGTTTGCGCCTCGAGAATTTGTGGTTGTCGGCAAACGCGTAATTAGTTTAAACCGAGTAACGCGGTAATTAAGCCGGTTTAACTCCTTTATCAAGACGGAGGCCTGCGGCTTCTACGTCGTCTACGAGAATTCGCCGCCAGACTTTACCCACGCAAGGATTGTAAACTGATTTTTCTCCGAATGGGAGAACCAACGACGAAGGTTCAATATTATCCGGCCCGAAAACAAAATTCAAACTCAACAGCTGTGTATTTTGATAAAAAAAAGAAAAAAAAAAAAAAAGAAACAAAACCTCTCTTGATTGATTGCGAATTTTATAAATTGATTTTTAAATAGACTTTTCGAAGGTTTAATGTCTCGGGCCCGGGAAGAGAATTTCATCAACATTCAACAACCGTGTATTTTATTAAAAAGTTTCGATCCTTCGCGAATTTTCTAAGAAACGATGGTTTGATGTATCTCCGATTGGAAAACAAAACTTAGACTCAACAGCTGTGTATTTTACTAAAAAAGATCTCCCGATTTGATCGCAAATTTTGTAGATTTATTTTTAAATGGATTTCCTTGGCGAACGTTTAATATTTCAGATTTTAGACGAAGCAACGAGATTTAATAACGAAGACTTGACATTTTGCGTTCACGGTAGCGATGACGAAATTCAGATTCAACAGCTGCGCATTTTATTAAAAAATCCTTTGGTTGATTTGCGAATTTTGTCGATTTATCTTTAAATGGATTTTCTGAGGAGCGAAGATTTAATATTTCCGATCCGGCAACAAAATTTAAACTCGACGGCTGCATATTTGATTAAAAACATCCCTTGATTGATCGCGAATTTCGTAGATTGATTTTTAAATGGATTTTTTTTTTTTTTTAAAGGAGCGAAGGAACTTAATATTTCAAACTTTAGATGAAGGAACGAAATTTAATAACGAAGACTTGACACGTTAGTGAAAATTTCCAGATTAAATTCAGAAATTTAGATTCAACAGCTGTGCATTTTATTAAAAAAAAAAAAATCTTTTGACTGATTGCGAATTTTGTACATTTATTTCAATGGTCCTTTTATATAGATTTTTCAAGGGATGGAGGATTAGATTTTAGACTAAGGAACGAAATTTAATAATTCAGAGTGTTTGTAGAGTATTTTATTGAAAAATCTTTGACAGATGAATTCGAAAAAATAGGTTTCTTTAAGCAGATTTTTTGATGGGCAACGATTTAACGTTTCAGATTCAATAAAATTTAAATTCTGTATCTTTGTATATTTTATTGTAAAGGTTTGCAGACAGATTTTTCAAAGGTGAAAGTATCAGTAACGAAGGTTTAATATTTTACATTCAGACGTAACATTTGAGCTTTTATTTTATTTTATTAAAACTTTTTCGATCGAATTCTGTGAATTTTGTATGCTGTACAAATGAAAGATGAAACAGTCGATAACGATAAATTTTTCATATTTCAGATTTAATGAGAATGTAGATATCTGTACATTTTATTAAAACGATTTCGAATTTTATAGACTTGCTTAAAAAAAAAAGAATTTATCACTTTTATAATGGTCAAATATTTGGTAAAAATGTAAAATATCTTTGATACAAAATGTTAAAAATAATTGATAAATTATTGATTAATTCTATCGGGATAGGATACCTAAGTTTTTTTTTTAATTATAGAAATATTCCTTACTAGTATGGATTATGTTTTATGATTTATGATCATGATTATAAATTATGTTTAAATGAAAAAATACACGTAATATTCAAAAAGAATCAGTAAATTAAACGAATTCCTGTTTAAATTCCACTTTTGATTCTCCTGTTTTGATTCTCAGTTCATAAAAATAAATCGTATAAAATTCGAATAGAATTAAATATCGTATTCCATCAAATAACTGGTCGTTCAAATGGTCAATTTTAGAAATGAAAATACATCTATCCATCGGTTACTCGACGACTTGTAAAACTCCAATCTTGTACGTATGTAACGTGACGTAACATCTTTTCAGTTTGTTAAACCGAGAGGGAGAGAGCTCGAACTGTCGAAACCACGGGGCCAAAATTATTACCTATCAATTATTCGATCGGCTCGATAACGTCAGAGTCGATTGGCTACGTAATCTCGGGTGCCTGTTTCCGGGAACGAATTAATTCGCGCGTACGTTCGATTGCGTTCGCGCAATTTCGTTCGCTCGATGAAACGAAACCGCTGGTTGTAATTAATCGAGCGTCGTTACAGATTGTTAATCGACGATTTCATTTTCCGGCCTGTTTCTTTCTTTCTTTCTTTTTTTTTTTTTTTTTTTTTTTTTTCTACGGGGGTGGGACTCTTTATCGATCCCTTGCGCGTTTGAACGCAGGACGTTACAGACATCTCTTGTTCCTCCGTGCGAGATTAAGATATTAAATCGAAGAAAGGAAAACCGCTCGTTTTCGCATTAAGAGAGATATTACTTGGAAATATATTGTCTTGGTGGACTTTCTCGGACGCTGTGTTGCGTAATAATTTCTCGCCCAGAAGAAACAATTTTCCTTGAGGATGATTCTCGAGAACAGAGAGATTTCGAATCGAATTTCGTCGCTCACCATTCAAGCTTTAGATTTTTGAGTAACTAAACTATAAATATAAGTGATTATAAATATGAACTATAAATGTAAGTATTTGCAGTAAAATTCTCGCCCAGAAGAAACAATTTTCCTTGAGGATGATTCTCGAGAACAGAGAGATTTCGAATCGAATTTCGTCGCTCACCATTCAAGCTTTAGATTTTTGAGTAACTAAACTATAAATATAAGTGATTATAAATATGAACTATAAATGTAAGTATTTGCAGTAAAATGAACGCTGTTTTACCATTGCTGCAAGTATATTATAAATAATGAGATAAAAGATTGAAAAATATATCTTCCAAGACTTTTACGGATATTACTATAATTGGGAGGGTATAAAATTTCCAATTCTTTTGCAGTTCTTCGATGAATGAAGACATGATAAGGAGAAGAAAGATTAGATCATAATGAACTTGCCACTCCGTCTTTAATCCGAGGCCTTTTGTATCGATCCTGTCCCGTGAGAAGCGCGAAACTTCGATCAGGTGGTATCATTGGGAGGGAAAAACTTTTGCTTCGAAGCTCGATAAACCCTCGGACCTTTCTCTCTCCCTACGAAATTTTCGCATTTCGGTCATTTAACTTGAAACGTTTGTCACGAGGATACGGAGAATTTATCTCGGGAATTTTAAAAGAGAAGCAACAACTTTAAGAGAAGAGCTGCTGTAAAGTCACGTGCAACGACTGAATTATCTATTTTCTCATCGCATAGTACAGAAGAAACGCCGTTTATCATACAATTTCTTTGTCAATAATTATTGAATTATATACTGCAGATTTTCTTACTTCAAACGAAGATTATTCTTCTAGAGTTAATACTCTTCACTAAAAAGTCGAACATCATTACATTTCATCGATATCGTTTATCGATCCATCAATTCTCACTCTACAAATGAAAAAAAAAAAAAAAAAAAAGAAAGAAAGAGTTTACCAACAACCCTCGAATACTATTCCATTCTCTGTGTCCTCGCCTCAATTTGTATTCAAATTCTCGAAATTTCATTCGCCGCCAGTTCCGTAACTACACCGAAGCCCGTTTACCATACTGTATACCCGAAGGAGTTTCCTGTATATAGCCGACCGAAACTCGAGCACAGCTCGCCTACAACGTTTGTAGCGCGTTTACCACCCCTTACGAAGTGCGTTTCCCTTAAAAATCTACACCACCTCAGAAAATTTATTTTTCGTAGCGGAGGAGCTTCCTCTTGTTGTGCAGTTATTCTTGCTGAAATTTCGCTAAATAAATAAGCTGCGATCTTGTCGTGGAATTCTCTCGTCGTCGGGAGAAAATGACAGATTCCTTTCGTTATTATTTTCTGACGAAACGAACGTGCACGATAATCAATAATAATTTCTTTAATAGATATAAATATAATTCTTCGTTCAGCGTAATAATTTTTACAATTGGAATTGCAAAAGCTTTCGAGAAGTAAAATAGTTAAATTATTCGAACAAGTAAAGAACTTATTGCGACTTCAAATCCTCGAAACTTGCCAGAAATGTTTTACTTGCTCGTTCTATTCGTTTGACGAGTTTGTCCTTGGAAAATTTGAATTGTCTTTTTAGTACTTTACTTCGCACCAGACCAATTTAATTTTATTACTATGTGTTATATGTAACAAACGTTTTACATTTACTCAAAAACTGTAGCATATTTAGTTAGTTGAAGATTGTTATGAAACACCTCCTGAACTATCGATTTTCCGACCCAAACAAATCAACTACTAGGTTATGAAAAAAATATAGGGTTGCGTTTAAAAAACGTGAGGGTGATTTTGAAATCATCTTTTAAACTTGTTAACAAAGTTTCCACAAAACGTATGCACAAAAACAACGGAGGTTATTGATTCAAGATCCACCATGTACACTTCTTATCTATTCCCTGTAACTCGTTCGATTTTTATTTTCCCTGGGCCGTGCGACGGTTTACAATGGCGAAGCGACGGTTTGTTCGCTCGAACACGCATTTTCGAACACGTCCTACGCGCGGAACTTTTGATTTACGCCCAGCACCGTGGAATTCCATGAATGCGAAATGTAATCGCCTGGCCGTTCCTCTTTCGGTACCACCCTTGTGGAACACACCCCTTTCCACGATTCTGTCCCATCGCGTTCCTACGTCGCTATATTTCTGGCAGTCGACCGGCCCGCGGAAACTTCGCCCTTTCGATCGGCCCAACTGGATAACAAACGACATCAACCCGTCCTCGTCCACGAAATACGACGTTTCCTCTCGTCTCTTCGCCCTCTTTCGCGGAACATCCACCCTCCTCCCCTCCCCTGGTCGACGATAAGTTTCGGGGTAAGTTGCTTACCAGTGTCGTTTCAAGGATGTTTGTCATGAGGGGTGGATAACGAAGCATGTTCATTTTGTCGATCAGAATCTTCGTTATTTCGATATCGCGAGAGATTAGAAATAACTCTTACGTTTAATAAACTTGTTAGAAAATTTTGTATTTCTTCTTGATTTCAACGATTTCATTGACTAATTCCAGTTATAGGTATAGAATAATGAAAGAAACTCCCATGTATCCGACAGGTATAAATACGATCGATTAGTTATAGAAATGAAATAATTTTTACATCTAATAAAGATTCAGTTGCAATCTGAGTTAATATAGAATATTGAAATTATTGGCTTCCTTGTATGTGCAATTACAAGTTTAGATACGATCGACTACCAGACTGCGAATTCTTACGCATTTATGTAAAATTCGAAATGCACGCAAAGTATTTCGAAATTATATGAGACACTTGAAAATTACAGTTTGAAACATCCATTTGTTAAAGTTCAGGATTATTATTTCTTCTGGTGTTTTGACGTGCTCTAAACTTTTAAGCGGATGTGATTATTTCATTGCTTTGAGTTTTAATAGTAGGAAGTGTTCGTTGTACCTCATATGAGATGCACTTCATAATAGAAAATCCTTTCAGAAAGAAAAGAAATTTCCGAAGTAGACAATATAAGATTTCGCTTTAAAAGGACAAACTTATAAGCTTTGGAAATGAACAAATGACAGTTTCAATAAAGGAACAAAGAGTTTCTGGTGACCACCTGTCGATTGAAAAAGAAAAAAGAAAAAAAAAAAAAGAAATCACGAACTGCAAAAATCAAGAGATATCGAAGGGACGAAGGAGCGAGACGTGGAAAGAAATTAGCCGCAGAAGAATTCGCTCGAAAGGCTGAGAAAATTGCTTCAACGAGCCGAGTCCGGCGGATAATTAAAATTCTCGAGAAGAAAGGAATCCGTTCATTGGCATAATACGTCCCCATGGGCGATTCTCACTTTTGCCTTTTTCCTCGCCAGCCGGAGAAACACGCGTCTGGGAACTGGTGGACTCGATAATGGACAGCGGAGAGCCTGCATCCAGAATGCATTTAATTGTATGTCCCCTGTCGATTTCTGCGGCTCTGCAAGTGCAATCGTCGCCAAAGGCATGCTCCAAAGCGAAAAGAAGCGAGGGGGGGGGAGGGAGGGGGAAAGAAAAGGTTGGAGAAATGACACTCTTGTGTAGATGGACCGTGGGAAGTGGAACTGCTGCTTGGTAAAGTGATTTCATAGTTTCACGAGCTTCGTGGCAATCAATGCGGTCTGTCGGGTAATAAGATGAAGTATAACGCGTGTATCACGCGTTTATAATTGAAATTTATAAGCAGGTGAACTATATAGGCTGTTACAATGAGATTGTTATTTCGAGTTTCTCAAAAGAAATATACCAATTATTATAATTAATGATATATTATTTAAATTAAGGTTTCTGAAAGTTCCTAAATATAATGAAAATCGAGGTATTTGAATGCGTCTAAATGCAGTACAATGCGTGTATCAGGTGTTCTAATTGAAATTTGTAAGCAGGTAAATTATATAGATTGTTACAATGAAGTTGAGATTATTATTTTAATTTGCTTCTGAATTATATTAATGATATACTATTTGCTAAATATAATGAAAATCGAGGTATTTGAATGCGTTTAAATGCAGTACAATGCGTGTATCAGGTGTTCTAATTGAAATTTGTAAGCAGGCGAATTATATAAGTTGTTACAATGAAGTTGAGGTTGTTATTTTAATTTGCTTCTGAATTACATTAATGACATGCTATTTGCTAAATATAATTAAAATTGAGGTATTTGAATACGTCTAAATGCGTGTATCAGGTGTTTTAATTGAAATTTGTAAGCAAGTGAATTATATAGGTTGTTACAATGAAGTTGAGATTGTCATTTTAATTTTTTTCTGAATTACATTAATGATATACTTTTCGTTAAATATAATAAAAATCGAGATATTTGAATGTGTCTAAATGTAGTGTGTTGCAATGCGTGTATCAGGTGTTTTAATTGAAATTTGTAAGCAAGTGAATTATATAGGTTGTTACAATGAAGTTGAGATTGTCATTTTAATTTTTTTCTGAATTATATTAATGATATACTTTTCGTTAAATACAATAAAAATCGAGGTATTTGAATGTGTCTAAATGTAGTATAATGCGTGTATCAGGTGTTCTAATTGAAATTTGTAAGCAGGTGAATTATATAGGTTGTTACAATGAAGTTGAGATTGTCATTTTAATTTGCTTCTGAATTACATTAATGATATGCTATTTGCTAAATATAATTAAAATTGAGGTATTTGACAGTGTTTAGATAGCTTTCTGAAGATTATTAAGTAAATTTAAATTATTCTAAAATTTCTGAATTTGTTTGACAGTAGTCGTACGATGAACAACGTCATTTGAAATATTTTGCGAAGTACGCATTCGAGAAATGATATTTTACGACTATCAAGAAGTTGAAGATGAAATTCTACCACAATCTAAAGAATTATTATTACGATTGTTGCGCGCTTGACGTTATTCTTTTTCTCGTAGTGTTTTTCATCTTGTTTCTCATCTCTGCTTTTCAATTCAGCTCCTAAAGACTTTAAGTCCAAAGTTAGCAATTTCGCTTTTGCAACAGAATTATTATTCTCATCTGTGTCTGTTTGCACAATTTTCGTTTCATCCCTTCGAAATTTATTCGGAATGGCTCCGTTCACAATTTCACTTGAGCTTTTAGTTCATACCATTCGCATAATATAATTCCAGCGGGTGAAATTATTCTCGTCATATGATCATAATTTTATTACAGCTTCTAAACACTCCCGTTTAATAACATAACTCTCGCGTCCGAAGTAATTGCTCTCGTTGTATATTCATAATATTATTTCACCTTTCGGTGACTCCGTACTTAACAACATAATTCTTATCCTCGGAATTATTATTATTCTCGTTACACGGTCGTAATTTTATTCCATTTTCCACCGATTCTATTTTAATAACGCGCAGCGTATAAACTCTCGCATACACGCATCCCAATCCAGTCAGCGTACATTATTTCGTTATAATTTACCAAATTACTCCCAGACGTTTCAATCAATTTATTAATCATGCTATAGAATTTCATACTGTTTATGTTCCCTGTAACACGACACTTTGGTCTTTCAATGAAAATACAGTATTGTTTTCTTATAAAATCAAGGAACTTCTTAATTTTTCTCGCGAATTTTTTATGCATTTATAGGAAATTCTGAAGTGCAAACTTTTCAAGAAACACCTAATTCTGGAGAACATGAATCTTCATAGAAATTCGCAGTATGCTAATGTACATCCATTGTGATGTTTCTTTTTCTGCTTCTCTTACGTCTTTCAAGAATACCGTGCTTGGACCACTAAGCTTAATCTGCATATTTATCGTACTTTTTCTTAAGCTCAGCTGATTAATTCTGCGCATCTGTTAACTTCCGTTTCACTCACTTTTGCTTGTCATTCTTCAGATCAAAAATTTTGCGCACACGAAGGACGCAAGTGTACAAAATTAAAATTAATTCTTCAGTTTAGTTCTTTTTATTCAATTCCCTTGCCAGGAATATTTCATATAAAATCAAAGTTAAAATACGCGATAAACAACTGTCCACCTGATTTCATCTGCAAATGTTTCAAGCTACTTGCTGTTTTCAGCGGACGGGAAACATTTTTCACCATGAAACGCGGATTCATTGTTCGGCAATTAAATGGCCGACAAGATGAAAGCAGAGAGACTTTCACTGGCGACTTTTCCTTTATCCTTCTCTTTTTATTTCTACCACTGTGCGCGATAACAGCGGATCGTTCGATGTAAATGTTAACCGCGACACGCGAAGAGGGGAAAATGCATACACGATCGTTACGCGTTTAAGCCGGAACACGAATACACGTGAAATACACAAAGTGGAAGTGAAATGTCCGGGCCATTGAAGTTTTTATGCCGGTTCGATGCGTATTAAAACGCGAAAATTAGCCCGCGGGTTCGTAAGTTGCTGAAATAATAGGCTTCGAATGCTCGACATTGAGTTGGAATGCCTGTGCACGTAATTTCCAATCACGATCCTCGTTTAATCTGTCCCGATCGTTCTTTTGTTTTATTCTATCGTAATTTAATTTAATTTAACCCCTAGATCACCGACAGAGTTAATTAATTTAATTAAGGGATTCGAGTAATTTTCCGTCTCTAACAATTGAAATATATAGTTTTCACAATCTACAAGATCATGACGATCATGTTATAATATTAATACAGTTAAATATTCGAACGGTGACTGTTGAAACTGTTAGAATTTTTTTTTCTTAAGAAGAAATGACGAATTTCGAACTCATTTCAAAGGTTTCAATCTTTAAATTCATCGTAGATTCATGGAAAAAAATTTGCAAAACGTTTTCACATAGTATGACAATTCGTAGCATTTTCGAGAAAAAAAGCTTCTTCTGTGCATTTGTGCGATGTAAAAATATTCTGGAACAATAAACAAACGACACATTTTGTAAATAGAGTTTTCAAGTGAAAATGAACTTGAATGTTTATTGGTGACTTGGTTTACTTTTACAAAATTATAATAGTCTAAGCATTTAGTGTTTAGATATAGCCACCGTGCATTTTTTCCCAATAAAAACTTTATGAAATTCTTACAATTTGTTTACTTCTGTGAGATAGAAATCTATTTAGTATAAAGTACACGGGATTTATGTAAAGTGAATAATTTGCTGAGTGAATAAGCTTGAATACAAATCGGGCTAGTTTAAGCACACGGCTCGTGAAAGAATCGAGAGAATCGGAGAAGAGAACTAATCAGATGATCAAGTGATTCGATTCGATTCGATTCGAATGGAGTTCGATTCAAGCAGAATGAAGCAGATTCGGCTTCGATTTAATTTGATTTCTTTTTCACTCGCTGACAGTCATTTCTAAGTGTGGCTCGCCATCACCGAAACGCATGGCTACAAGAAGGGGAAGAGGAAATATAAAAGAATAATCTGAGAATAATCTATATCTGACGGTCCAATCTCGGCGAAACAATAGCGAAACGGCGTATTTTTTAACGGTGTAATTGTAGTTTTTTAAACGGATAGAAAATTTCCATTATATCCACTGACCACGCTACTGAGTGTTTTCCAATCCAATCGTGGCGTTTTTGTTTTCTGTATCGTTGAAAGGTTTCCTCTGTTCGAAAAAAAGAAAAGAAAAAAACAACATTCGATATTATGCGCCTCGTTGTACGCGAACGTTATGAAGTATGATATTCCGAATGGAAATGTTAACTTGTTTTTGAAGAAGTTAAAAGGGCACTTGCAAATTTGTTGATTTTCATTTAAAGCGAATGATCAAGCCAATGCAACGAAACAACAATCAAGAATGTTTCTATCGTCGAGTAATGAAAATATTGTTATTTCGTTTATTTGAAAAGTAAACACAAAACACGTTCGAACTTCCTTGCATTTACTTCTGTTCTTCAATCGCATGGGACGCGAGATCTTAAATGTCGAATGATGTTAATGAATTGCATGATCTTATTAACGAAAATAAACGAATAATATTCTGTCGATAATATTTTATGAATAATATCTTATTAAATAAACGATCAGTTTATTGAATTAAACGATGTTAAATTAAACGATTTTATGAAATGAATTTCGTGAAACGGAATCAAATTTCTCTGATCATATTAATCAAATTTCTGTCGCGTACACAAACTTAGCTGAAATTCCATGTGTATGTTGTTAGAAAAGATACTTCTCGCGGTTAATGAAATTTCTTACATTTTTATCGCACGCCTGACGACGAATTTGCGAGAGTGCTTGTGGAATCGTTGCGATACTTTCAAAGATGGCAACGTTTCTCTCGTACCGCGGCACGCTTTCACGTTTCAAGGCGCAGCGCACTATTTCGAGAGTTTCCCTCGCGGAATCGTCGTCTTTTCTTCCGCCAATTCCGAAGTAAAAGAGGAGGGCAAGCCTCTTCTCGTTCTCGTAGAGAGTACAAAATGCTATTTTGTTCTTGCAACAATTACCGCGAAACGAGGAAGCGGGGAAGAGCTCGGATCCAAGTGGTTAATGGCAGGCTCGTGTAAAGTTTAAACGTCGTTAGCCCGATTTCAGCTTGGAAATCGTTTCCAACGTCTCGCTATGAATTTCAAGGGAGCGTCTCTAATTCGCTGCTTTGTCGATTCGCGAGAAACGCGGTTGATTGACTTTTTTTTTTTTTTTTTAATTTTCTGCTCGCCAAGGAAGATTCCATTCTTCTCTTTCACGCGTGCTTCTACGTTTCGAGTTTGTATACAAAAAAACGTGTTCTTACACTTCTTTCGTCTTTTTTAAATTTTTGATTTATCGCTTTCTTTTTCCTTCTCTCTCTCTTTTTTTTTTTTTTGGTTTTTTAACTCGGTAGGTGGATGGGTGAAGTTCCGTTTTTTTCGTAGCATCGAATTTTCGATTTTTCGTGAAACCGGAGCGAATGGAGGAGACGGAGGAAAGGAGGCCATTATTTCCGGGGAAATTAAAAGTCCGGTTCAATTTGTTTCTTGTTCATCGCCCGTAATATTCCATTCTACGTGTATATATATATATATATATATAT
>CAJDYZ010005676.1:25525-36733 GCA_903986555.1 Heterotrigona itama
GGACAATACCAGTTCTGGACAAGTTTCGTGCGGATATGTGACAACGTTTCGTATCTCGTGCAATCCGTTGTAATTCCACAAATGTGTATGATTTTTCTTTTTCGATCCACGAGAAAGAAAAACGATCGAATTATTTTAAGATACCTATTTTTATTTCCTCCTTTATTTAATATTAAACAGAGATAACAAAAATGTATCGAATACATATATAAATTATACGTGAAATTTCAACGTGATCGTCTTTATGAAAACTAAATTTTAATTTTACTTCTTTAGAAAGGGAAACACTGCAATGATTGTTAGTGAATGTTTGTTGAAAATTGTCTTGACAATTTCGAAAGACCAAAACTTCTGAAATTAGTTCCACGGCGTTAACTAAATTTCACATTCAAATAAACAGTACGGTAGATTAATTAATTAATTTTCAGGCCGATACAATGCTGCATGATACCCGAGAATTCTGTTAATAGAAGAAACTGGACGGAAATATAAATATATACGAAGTACTATTACGACTGTTCGCCGTTCATCGAATAATGGTAAGCAAAAAGGTAATAAACATGACTGAGTACGGAATGGATTGGTTTACGGCTCTCAGTGATGCAATACATAACACAAAAGTCATGCACACGAGATTGCTTGCGGGCTATTGTGTCATACAAGGTGACGTTAACCAGCTTCGTGATTTCCTTGAATATTCATTCGTTCCACGCCGAACTAAGCCAGGTACAATGCTTTGATGAATATTGTAAGTGTTTATGTTTCCACTTTAATATTTAAATGGCATTGTAACGCTTTAACACGAATATAGATTCCATCGACGGTGACAAAAGTTGCCTTTCGTCGATCCGACGAACGTGCATGTACTAACTTGAGAATGAATATTAAAAAAACCATATAGAACCGTATAAAGTTTGTTCATTCCCGTTATTAGATACTACTTTTGTTCTTATCCGGCCGTTCAATTAGTTAAGTGCTTTATGATCAATATTTTCTGAACGGCAACTAAAATAAGACTAAGATATTATACAATTTCATTTGTACATGTTTTACTGTAAATTTTGTATATTTGAAAGAAGATGTAGATTTTTACATTCTATATGTTGTGTACTATCTTCAGAGTGATTTTCATAAAAGGTTTGTACAACAGGAAAGTTGTACGAAGAGAAAGAAATATGAATACTAGCTGATATTGGTTTAGGTTAGGTTAGGTTGGGCTTAGGTTAGGTTTAGGTTGGTCAAATATGACGCTCTGTCATTCTTATGATTTCTATTATTTCTAAATTCAAGATTCTGTGTGTTCACTTTGAAGATAGTATGCAACATGTAGGATCTTTTTTTTTCTTTTTAAATGTTCGAAATTTATTAGAATGATGTGTATTTAAATTAACAAGAAACGTGATTTAAATTAACTAGATAACAATGTTAAAATTTGTAAGAGTTACAAAGAAAAATAAAATGAATTATAAATCATGTGAGTATTTTGGATTTTACTTAAACTTTAGTGAGATAGTATTATGTACACAATATTATATATGTACATAACTCAGAAAAATTTACCTAAAAATAAATTAGTGCGAGAATTTATTAAAACGAGAGTGAATGAAGATAAAATTTTTATTATAATTAAATTATCAAACCATCGCTTTACATAATCATTCATCGTTTTCTTCTTATATTTTTTCCAACGAACAATTATTATTATATTATTAAATATAATTACAATTATATTTTTTCCAACGAACAATTATTATTATTATATATATAACAAAACGTTATTGTTCCAGTTACATGAATCACCCTATATTTGTACCTAATTATATTATAAAGACATTTGCTAGAATAGAGCTTCTGAAACTCAAATTCAAATTCAGAAACAATCCAAAAGTGTGAAGAATGAATTTTATAAATCTTTTATGGTATCATCATGGTAGGAAAAATCGAAAAAATAGTATATTTCTTATTTAATTTATTTGACACGCGTGTGTCATCCGCGCATTTTCCAAATTTATCTGTTACAAAATTGAAAGTTACTTGTATTCGTAAAATATTGCGAGATAAACTACCGTAACATGTACAAAAGAAAAAAAAACGTGTATTCCATGTATCATCGCGGACATGAATTTCACATGATAAATTCTCAACAGTCGATAGCAACATTCAATGCTACGATTAACTACAGAAGAATTTACTTACTTCGTCATTTGAACGATATAGAGAGGATATTGATAATGGATTATAGCAATTGATAGCTTCGAAATCTCATTATCAACGTAATAGAATACCCTTTAAAGGGAAGGGAATCGTAAACGTGAGGGTGGAAAGAATCGGTGGGTAATGTCGTATGAAAATGATCGATTGATTATTAAAGATATATTTTTATATGGTAATGATTTTGATCGCGAAATAAAAATGTTATATATTTAAGTATCTGTTATAATCACAACTGACAATAAACTGTGTGAAATTATATTACGAATTGTTAGTTTTGGTAGTATTATCGTTACAAATGAGAATAACGAGGATATTAAAAATATGTTTGTCAAATATTTGTACATCCATGGTTTCACTAATTGTACAAATATATTACAACGAATAATTGCAACATATATTTTTCTAAAAATACTCGAATTGCATAATGTATGTTACACATAAGTAACAACTTCTTAACAAACGATATGCTTTCACGACAACGATATAATAAGAATAACATGTACAGGAATACAAAGTAAAAACAACATACGTGAAATAATTTATTAATAACAAAGAGACGTTGTATTAAATTTAATACGTCAAACGTATTGCATCGGATGTCAATGAAGAAATAATCATATATTAAATTACAGGAAACGTTACGACAAATGGAGCAAAAAGTTTTTTGGAAGAAAAATTCAAGAGAAAAGAGGGGGAGAGAGCAAGAGTCTTAGACGTCGGAGCATTTGCACGAAACGAACGAGAAATTGTTGTCACGAGCATGCGAAGTAGTCACGAAATACAATATGCATGCAGAAACGCAGTGTAACGCAGTTTTCTGCCGCGGTGCTCGAAGGGAACGACGAAGGTACGAAATGGAGAAGATTATTTTGCGGTTGCGATTACTTTGGCTTCCGTCTGACGTATCGTGTTGTACGTACGCGAGACACACGACGAAGGAAATGCGACTTGTTTATCGATTCAAACGCGAAAACGGCCAGCGTCGTTTCGAATATTATTGCCGGCCCTTCAAAAATTAACGCCACCCCAGGGAGAATGCGAAGCTAAGAGATGCAACCGTGGCGTCGTCCCTCTCAAATTATCGATCTGTCTTGTTCCTTTACATCGCCGTTTATTTCACGCCTGTAATAGATTTAAGGGGGACTCAAAAGAAAATACGACGCTTCCGCGTGATATATTAGCAGGAATTTTTTACTTGCAAAAGAAACGTTATGTAATAAATATGATTCATTTGTTATTCTGAAGCACGTTCTCTTATTAAGTCGTTCCCCAGAGATTTAGATTCCTATATTTTTCTTGCTACTTCAGCTTTTACGGAACAGAGAAGAATGCGTCTGTTGTCCGTTTTTAAACGAAACGAAGTTTTCCGTTTGTTAGCGACGTATTTCCTGATTTTTAAACGAAATCGAGTGCAAAGAAAAAGTTGAACACGAAGTATAATTGCAACAATATGTAAAGTGTACAGTGTAATTAAAATCTATAAAAATATAATTGTGTTACACCGTATTTGATCGCTTTAAATTCTAGTTTAATAATTGGAAATAATTTATACCGAATTGATGTAAATAGAAATCGATTTTTCTTTACGGCGTTAGAAACATAATGAGATAATAGAAGTTTACACCGAAATCTAACTTAAACTTGCCAACACATAATACGATTATTAATTTAAAATCAGATGTAGTTTGTAATCCCAATGATCTACTTAAGAGTTGATGTAATTTATTATTGACCTAATAATTTAAATTTTTATTAAATGACAATAATCTAAAGCTTATTAGTCTGGTACATAAAATATAATAGAATTAATAAAGTACAATGAATTTTTTAGATTTTTAAGTAATAATTAAAAAGAATTTGACACAATTACTGACATGATTATTGTTAAAAATTGGAAAAAAATTGAGATGCTTTTATTCAATATTTTGTTTTTTTTTTCATATGATTATATATGAGAAATAAGACTTGAAAATGTGGCTCGGTGATATTCTACGGATTTTCTAGAATTTTATTTTGACATCTTTTCCAAGTTTCAGATACATACCTTTGAACCGAGGTAGTTTGAGTTTCAAACTAATTTTTGCTTCCCTGACTTTTTGAGTTTCCTGTTTGTCTCAAATTGCTCACCATGTATAATAGAAACAAATACGAAATACGAATGCAATAGCTTTCTCTCTAATTTCGAATGTCCCACTTCTACTTATTTATTTATAGCGAAATAGGTAGGCAGATAGGTTTCTCTGATGAAGAATATTCCACTAAAAAAATATTAGTCTTTAACGGTATAACATTATATTATCCTTTGCTATTCATTATTAAAATTTCTCTTTCGAGAAACATTATATTATTGTAATATTTAATAAATGTTTTGTATCTTTTTAAGCATTTTTACATTTTGAAGAACATAACTAAACAAATAAGGTTTAAATAGAAATTTGTTTCATTCACTAAATTTCATAAGTTTAGAAAAAATAAGAATTCGTCTAATTATAAATTGTAGGAATCGAACTATAGAATATATTATGCATAAAAATTTCAAGTTAAATGACTATTCTCTTGTATACTTATAATTAGTCTATAATTTAATTATAATCTTTAAACTATCAAAATTTTTTAAAGTTAATATAAACATTTGCTATTTTCATAATATTTAATATATGATTTATTTTATAAACCATAACTAATTATCAATGAAAAGTCGATATATTCATTTTATTGTCTTCTCGCGTACTAATTGATCGAGCCGCTATTATGTTTTCCCACACTCAATAAATAAAAGCTTTTTATTGAAATTATATCCTAATACTTTCTTTATTTATTTCATACGCATAACAAATAAAAAACACGCCTAATAAATAAAAAATAAATATGACACTCTCCCCTCAAAATTATGAAAATTTTGTATTAAATATCTTTGTCAGGCAAGACATATTTACTATAGATTTGAAATTTTCAAATAAACACCCTATAGCATAAATTCCATCAAAATAATAAATGTTCAATACTTTCGATATATATTAATCACGAAAGTCTACGTATATTTTCAAATTTCAAATATTTAAAGCACTACGAACGTTTGACACATCGATTCATTTTATAAACACTGATTAATGATTCTGACAATGTTTCTTATTTGCTCGCTGGAAAACATAGATAAGTCGGAGTGAAGAGTTGCAAAGTTTACTATGCAATTACTACTGAACCGTACAAAATGTATTCTTATCGATATTACAAATAATTATAATCGGAATAGATTTCATTTGCTCATTTCACTGCACACATTCCTATAGTACCGCATTCAACACGAAGAAGACATCGTCAGTATTTCAAAAAAAAAAGAAAATGGTCAAATTTCAGGATCCACGCTCTTTCTTTTCCATCTGAGATAGATTTGAAATTTGACAGGTATACGTAGAGTTTACTTCTGAGGCTGTATCTTCGGTATCAACCCCCCCTCGGGTATTCCCTCCGGCTGGTATACATCTGTTTCCTCGAATTCCTCACGTATGTTTGCCGCCGATTCCCGATACGAACGCGGCGGATAACTACGACGGTACGTTGCAACCGCACGATTAGTTGAAAATTTAATTAGCTGGAGCGGCGATGAGGCGGGCAGGGGGTAGGGGGGAGGGGCTGGAAGAGGAGGAGGCAGATACCCGCGTGGCCGAGTATTCGAATTGAAGCGTAGGCTGAAGTGCGCCATCGAACTTATTTCGACGTTCGCCTCTTGCCGACAGCGCGCGAGGGATCGGCAAACACAAAGCAGCCGCGGCTGCAGAAAATGTGGAAGCGACGGCCGGTAATGCCAGAGCCGCACTTATTTGCCGGTTTAATTAAACGCACTTCTTTCACGTTCGACGAGTATTTTCGTTTTCGTTCGACGTTCGTTTCTCCCTCTTTCCTTCATTTCTATCTCTCTCTCTCTCTCTCTCTTTCTCGGCTTTCGTTGCCTCGTTGTCCTTCCTACCCTATTTCATTTCTTCGCCTTCTTACCGGTTCGACCCTCTCAAATTCTCCGCCCGTGCTGGATTTATATCCGTTCCCTCGTCCTATTCCGCCCTCCCACCGCTTGTCAGTCGCGGTATTCGTTAGAAGCATTAAGCTTTAATTTCGCTGAGAACTCGTGCTTTCTTTGCCCCTTCCGTCTCCTTCTTTTCGTTCGCCCCGTACGCTTTTTCATCCTCGTCGTTTTACTCACAGCCAGTCGTTACTACTCACGGAATCCACTCGCGCCGCGCTTTCTTTCGGACCTCTCAGCGACATAATCATTTCAAGCGATCGTTCTCAAGCTTCGTGCGATCTGCAACCCGTTTAACCCGGAAAGACGGTCGGTCTCCACTCGAGGTTCGAGGCTGACCTTGAAAAAGATAATTGCAGCGAAGAATGGATGAAGAAGCAGCTGTTTCACCTCATAGAAATGAATTACAATTGATCGGTGTGTGGGATTATTGATGCTCGATAATGTTTCCTTAGTGCTTGCTCATAAATGTTATTCAAGAATTTTAAGATACGATGTGTCATTGTGTATTATACATTGTAATATATAAAGAGCTATTGATCTGAAAAATCGATTGCAAATTATTCCTTAATTTATTCTCAGATCAATATTTCTATATATATATATATATATATATTTCTATATGTGTGTGTGTGTGTGTCATTGTATATTATATATTGTAATATATAAAGCTATTGGTCTGAAAAATCGATTGCAAATTATTCCTTAATTTATTCTCAGATCAATATTTCTATATATATATTGCAAAAAATAAAACATATAAAATTATTAATCTAGAGAATTGACTTAATTATTAAATTCCTCTTTAATTCGTTCTTAGGATAAGTCTAAATAATTAATAATTTAATTTTCTTGTATATCATCCTATTCAATTTCAACCAAATGTCGAAATTGTGTAAATATCAGCAAGTACAAATAAGAATTCTTTGCAATTGAAAATTCAGTTTATTCATTCTCAATTCTCAATATAAATCATTGAATAGAGCTAAATATCAGTGAAGAGAAATTTATAGAATTAATATGACATGTATAAAAAGATATGAGATCCAGCTTTACGTGGATGACCTGTAACGACGAAGAGTATTATCTCGAAAAAAGAGGATTTATGGATTGTAATATTTCCCCGTCTGGTTTAAACAAATTCCTCCACGGCTGTGCTATTGTGGCATTGAAATCAAAAGCGAAGCTCTTTTTTTTTCTTAGCGCGCAATCCCTTTGTAATTTCATAGTTCCTTTGACTTTTCTTCGATGTTATCAAAGGAACTAGATAAACTACGTGAAATGTCGTATGAGAGAGTGTGATTGAGAATTTCCATGATAAAACACGAATGTAAATGCTTTGATCTGTACCGATGATGATTTCAATTAATTAATACTTGAAACTACGAAAACAAGAAGCATCGCTTAAATTTTTTTATATTTCATAAAATTAAATATTTTCCTAAAACTAAGGGAAAATATTAAACGAACCTTTAGCCTTAATATTAAAAAAAATAGAATTTGATACTCTATAAATTGACTGAAAAGAAAAGAAGTATAAATTGATTGATAGTTGCTTTAATGTAACGTTAATCGATACAACACTGTATTAATATTATAGAAATTTTCTATCATCTAACACAAGCCACATCGATAAATTTTAGGATACTGTTTTATGATTAATGATTTTATGACGTACTTTATTGCTATCGTATTATATTGCTAATAATAACATAAATTTTATATTGTGGACAATATAATTCAATCATTTTTATTAATGAATTAAATCAGTCCAAAAAGTTAATATTTTTTTATTATTTCGTATATAATACTTCATCTGTATAACTGCTTATTAAAAATTTAACAACGTGGCCGGTTGGTTCTAATTTTGTCGCCTGCACGGATAAAACAGAGAACAGAAAAGAAGAGCTGGATTTTGTTTCGCGAAGAGGGTGAAAATTTCACGAATGTCGAAAAGAGTGAACGAGCAAATTAAGTAACTGGGTCAAACCCGATAGCGAATGCGTCGTTAACGAGCAGCCAATCGATAACAAGAAAATGTCAAAAAGGTGAAAATGTCTGTCACTTAGTTCTGCACAGACTGTCATTGCTTTTCAATCGGATAATCCTATGCAATTACTACCACACCGTGGTTGTTCTTCAAAAATACTTGACTGCAAGCATATCGCTGACTAATTGTATTGAACGACATACCTGATAAAAATTTAAAAAAAAGAAAAAGAAAAATTGACAATCTCAGAAAAAAAGTTTAAATTAATGAAATAGATTATCAAAGTGTGCTTGACATCGTAATTTTTAAATTAAAAATTATCAATGTTGATATTATTATTGGCTTCGTTTTGATTTGTTGGGATATGCAGTTGTTTTATATTAAAATCCTCAGGGATTTTGATGTTGAATAGAACAAAAATCGTATGACAAAAATAAATTAACGATATATCTATGTTACGATTACGAAACTAACAAATAATCACATTATAAGAAAAAGTAAATTATGCTGTATTTTTTATATCATGTTCCAACTTTGCTATAGGCTCAGAATTTTCCAATTAAAATATTACCAAATTTTTCTTTAAAATTAATCTTCAACTATTTTATCAAAATTGATTGAAAATCCTGAATTCTATCGCATTTCAAATTAATACTTAAACAATCTATTTCAATTCACCAAAGATCCTGAATCTTCTAACTTCATTTAAAATTTCTAAATTTCTGTCTCAAATTCGCTTTTAACTATGCCATTCGAAACTATCAATGATCATCTGCCTTTCAATAAATACTCGACACACATACAATCTGCTTATCCGAGAATCTTCGTTTAAACCAGATTCCCTTGAGGAACCGGCGAGGCATTAAATTCTACAAACGACATAACATGAATAACTTTGCCCCATATATTTGTTAATCTAACGATCAGGTGTCCCAAGGATCGAATAGAAAAACCATTGGCGCGTTTGTAACACCGTGATTACGACGATAAAGGCGGAATACGAGATGAGGGAGAAGAGAGAGAGAGAGAGAGAGAGAGAGAGGCAGGGAGGGAAGATGAAGAAGAGGAGGTAGAGAAGGTACGTAGTTGTTATCACGGTTCCGTGATAAGTGAGAGTCCTCAGACTGCACGGTGCTCGCGTACCGTTGCGGTACTCTTTCATAATAATCAAGGCTCTACAAACTACCCCACGTCTTCCCAGTGCGTCGCAAATTTTTGTCACTCTCTCGTGAAGTCTTCGAGAGAGCTACAAACAGTCGTGTACATTAATTCCTCTTTTTAATTCTTCTTTCTACACTAATTCCTGCTCCGGTGGATCATCATTGTACGATCATCATGTGTACGTATATTATATTTTAGATAGGTAAAATAATCTGATAATGCTTAATATCGAGAAAAATGTAGTAGTTAAAAATGTAGTTATTAGTGTCTTGTTTAGTATGTTTAATATGCAGTAATAATAATTTAGTCTCCTTATGTAGGTTATCATTCTCTATCAAAAAAAGAAAAGCCAAAAATCATTAGAGTTTTACGCATTTATAGAAAATTTCAAAGTGCACGATTGTACACAGTACGAGAAAAGATATAACGCTCAATTTTGCAAAATAACTTTCTACCATATACATACCAAATAATATCTTTAAAAATATGAGTCACAAAGTCTTAGAGAAATAAATGTACAATTTTCTTTCGTCTTCATTCGTTTGTTTGATAAATTAATATCTCATTCAGTGTACCGCAAATGTCAAGAAAAATAACAATCAATCCTCTCTTTGAGAATGTTATCTGATTCGTTGTTGCTACTTTTGGAATTGAAACTATTTTAAACTACTAAATAATCGTACATTTTACTTTTCCCCATACTAATTCGATCGTGCCAACTTTACCATAAATATCTTCGGTATTTTAATTATAATGATACTAGTAGTAAAAATTGCTTTATAATTTCTGGTTATGCCGAGTTGAAATATTCTTACCTCTTACCACATATAAAAACAATGTATGATTATAGATAATTAAACGTAATTAGCTGTAATTGTTGCATTTTTTTTATCGATTTATAAGCTCACGAAGTATGCACGTACTAAATATACTATACGTTCAACGATGTCGCGCTTTCCCTTGTGAAAGATGAATTTTAAAACTCTGTTTAAAACGAAATTCGAGAAATGTTGTCCGTGAAACAATATCGTTTTCATAGAACGAAAGGAAGGAAGATCGGATCGTGTCTACACACGATTGAACCCGATGAGAACTTTTTGAGAAGCATAATAGTGCATCAATTGGAAGCTTCAATCGTTTCGCGATAAAATTGAATTGATCCTCGATAAATATTCAATTATTCCGGCGCATATCGTTCTTCGATAATTGCTTTATTAGTTCCCACATACTTGGCTGTTTTCGAAATTGGAACGTAACAAGTGCCCATAATTCTAACAGCGAACGTCACTTAAGTACTTCGTGCTTGCCGAGTTGTTAATTAAACGTAACAACAGAAATAGAGTACGAGGAGGTATTAAGCAGTTTGTCTTGCTTCAGCTGTCCAAACGAGTAAACGTTGAATTTCATTAAAAACAGTTTAATGAAATAAACAGTGCTCCACCTTATCTCGTATTGACACACGTATTCTTATTTGTCGAATCGTTCGCCGGCGCGACGCCGAAAAGAAAAAAGAAAAAAAGAAAACAAAATTTAATATTCGCATCGACGCGATATCGGTTATAAGTTGATTTTACAATAATCCTATTTACCGGTAGTCTACTGTGTAATGTAATTACAGGCTCGCGGCGTGCTCGACGTATTATATAATCGTATCGATTACTGATTCTTACACAGGCTGACCGCAATTTGTAACTATCGAGCAATCAAGTCGATAAAGCGTGAAATTGAAATTTCAATTCGACCCGATGTTTGAACCCCTCGCAGCGCTGATCAAATTCACCGAGGAGCTGCTGGAAATCGAACACACGGTTTTTTTTTTTTTTTT
>CAJDYZ010005678.1:0-16658 GCA_903986555.1 Heterotrigona itama
AAAAATGATAAAATAAAGTCTACGGAAGAAGACACGAAAAAAGAAAACATAGAAGAAGAAGAAAGGAACTATCAATATACAGAAAAAGAAGAAGTGGAATCCGAAGAGATAGACGAAACACCAGTACCAAAAAATAAGGATTTACAACGTGGATGTGGAATGCCAAAAATATTAAGAACCGGGAAAAGAGGTAGGCCAAGAAAATCTTTCCAATCAAAAGAAACGTGTCTAAATAATGTAAACGAAGCAATGGAAAGAGAGGATTCTGATTTATGACTAGATGCAATGAATGTTGAATATGAAACATTGTGCAGAAATAAGACGTGGATACTCGTTCCGAGGCCCAGAGACAAGAAAGTTCTCACTAATCGATGGGTGTTCAAAATAAAACACGACGAAAACGGTTCCGTAAATAAATACAAAGCAAGATTGGTCACAAGAGGACATACACAACGTAAAGGAATAGAAGAATTTTTTGCCCCTATTGCACAGTATGAATTAATAAGAACACTGTTAGCAGCAGCTAAATTGTGAAATGGACGTACATCACAGAGATGTATCAGCATATGTTCAAGGAGATCTAGCGACGTTAGTATATGTGGAACAGCCCGAATTATTTGTGAAATCCGGAGAGGAAGAAAAGGTTTGTAAATTAGAAAAACCATTATATGGACTGAAACAATCTGGATGTGAATGGTACAAAAGATTAAATAATTATGTTTTAAAGAAAGGAGCCTATAGCACAGAAACAGATCCCTGTGTATATGTTTTTGGGAAAAATGAAAAAAGGGTTATAATAATTATTTATGTAGATGATATAATATTAGCTTCAGAAAGTTTAGAAAAATTAAACGCATAAATAAAATGTATATTAAAGGCAGAATTTGAAATGACAGACCTGAGACCAATAAATTTTGCTTATAAAAATTGACAGAAATGAATTAACAGGTGATATTAGATTTTCACAAGAAAAATATACGAATGAATTAGCCGCGAGAAACGTCATCGATGGGGGGTGTTGATATATATTGATGAATGTTGTACGATATATGAGTGCGTGCGAATGCCTTTTGTCGTAAACTAAACAAATGAACTCCGGCTTTGCGTACAGGTGATTTCGAAGCGTCGTTCAGCATACGCGCGCGCGCGCGCGTGTGTGTGTGTGTATTTCCAATCTATTATGATATCGCGTATTCTTATTCATAAATAAATAAACTCTGACAGAAATTATAAATATATAAATTCGCTTATAATAAGTTACCAATATAACAAGTCTAGAAAAGGCTAAAGCTTTTTTTAAATCGAAAGAAAATACGAAAATTTCTTTAGATGTTGCCATTCGATCTGCACCCATATGACTATGAGCCTGCTCAGCTCGTGATTGCTATATTTTGCAAATACTTACTTCTGTGGCAATTAGACTGTAATTGACTAATTTATTTTACTTTATTTCTGATGAGACAGCACGAAATAATTTACTGTTATTATTAAGTACTTGCTGCTGCGTTTGAATTGCATTATTGCAACAAATAAATTTACAATAGAGTACGAAATTAATCAGAATGGCTTCTGAAATAAATTATTTATTATTCGATGGCCAAAAAAATTTTGTCATTTAATAGTGTTAAATGGTCCTTATTATTAGAGAAATTTATTAAGAATATAAAAAGTTAGGACTCATCAATCAAGTGCTTTGATACTTAAATTTAAAATAATTCAAAAAGCGGAGTTAATTGATTTGATCTACAAAAAGCTCATATAATAGTCTTATAAATATAAAAAAAATATTCAAACATTTCTTTATTCAAAATATTCAAAAATATCCAACAATTTCTTTAAAAGATACTGCGAAGTAAGAAATAGCATGATACTAACTTCAGAACTTCAAAATCCAATATCTTTATAAATTGATTAATATATTTGATGTAGAATTATGTAAATGTAGCAGAAAAATAAGGCACATTATGATTTATTTGTAAAACTTCAATCTATTTAATGTGATTTATTGCGATCTGATTCATTAATTTTATAAAAATTACTTTTATGCAAGTCGCTAAAGTTGGCAATAGACTTTCGAATAAATTATTTCATCTTAGAAAAGAAAATATTTAAATTAATATGGAAGATAAAGATTTGGTAAAAAGCATTTATAACAAATGCGTTGTTTTAGTTAAGTATAAGAATATTTGATGTAAATCCGCATATAAACAAGTGAGAGATGAAATAAAACTATAATATGCTGAAATCGAGGAAAATTTCAAAAAGTCGGAGTTTTGTGGAAGTATTATAATAAGGGTATTTTATGAAAATATAATAATATAACAGACATAGATAAAATTTCGTACTCTAAACTTCTAATTATAATTTTATATTGTAGGGGCACAGTAATTCTGAGCGGAGAATAATAAATCTTGCAAATAACTATAAAAATCTTTATTCTATATGTTCTGCGATACTTTTACTTTCAAGTTTTATCGTGAATATATGAAATGACGAATACGATATTTGTTTACAAACAAATAAATAATGAATATTGAAGGAACGTTGAGTTTCAACAATGTGAAACTAAAATCAAGATATTAAGTTATTAATTAAAAACAATTTATGTGAAGTTGTACTTCGACTTGTTTTTATCAAAAAGTTTTATCAAAGTATGTTAACTATTGTTTTTCTAAACATACTATAAAAGAAAAGAAAATTTTATATATCGTTAAGAGTCTGATTGTGACTACATTTGTACTAATGTTTTAAATTTATAGGTGGTAGAAATTCTATTCAGATTGATTATATCCCAGTAGGTTTTACTTTCTGAAATATGATTTCAAAAGTACGGTTAAAATTATAGATTTTACATGTTTCAATCAGATTATGTGATATGTGTTTTATTTAAATATATTATGAAAAACAAGATCTTCATTTTTGAAGTTCAAAAAATTATACAGTAAGTCCATATGAGTAAATGTTTAGCATGACAATATCATTATTTCAGCTAATGAAATTTTGCTATTTAAAAAAAAGAACGTCACAATCTAAAAATTGTTTTAACTTATTTTCTTATAATATTATAATATATGTAGGAATTCCGGAGAAATTCCCAATTTTATAGATAAAACTAATGCAAATAGGTTATTTTACTTACGTGGTTTGAAGTAAATATAAAGTTTATTAACGTAGGAATTAACAGAGAAAAAGTCCCAATAGCGATGACAAAAAATATTAAAACTCTAACAAAATCTATGCGCTCTCATAACTCGCTACTTGCTCTTCATTCTCTATATTTTTACTATATACGATCTCTCGCTATTCTTTCGACTTCTATGCTTTGACGTCTCGATTTGCTTTTTCGAAACCTTTGTTCTTCGCAAGTACACAAATATAGCCATACATTAATATTTCAAGTTCTAAACCTAGACGGCTAAAATAAATATTTCCAGGCCCAGCCTTCACTGTAACAATTGCAAAGGACACTCAGCAGGTAACTCGTTCTTGAACCACACAGGAGAAAATTCCTTATCCCACATATATTACATAAATAATATTATATTATATCAATGACCCTCAAAATTGAAATGCTGTTACTTAATTATTATAACAAAATGTTCATTAAACAAATTGTTCGTTATTATATAATTAAGCTACTTCAATATCTTTGTTTGTAAATTGATTTTTTGAAAAATTTACTTTTTTTGTATCTTTCTTCCAGCAAATTGATAATATAAAATAAAAAATATAAAATATAAAGCATTCTTTTTATATTAGCTATTTTGTCTTTAAGAGAAAAACTTGATGTTACAAGTGTCAGCTGTTTTGTGTGCATGCGTGCGCGTGCATGTGAGGAAATTGAATGGCGTGATTTGTGGAAACAAAAGAATCTGGACACAGGAGGGCAGAGTAAGATATAATTATATACAAGATGGACATTCTTTTATTAATCATTGCACTCCAAACATATTTTTATCATTTATGTATATCCCACTCATCTTGCCCCCTTATAAAACTATAATAACAAAGGATTCAATACATATATTTTTTATATGCAAACTAAGCGGTGTTTCTGTAAATCAGAATAAGATGAAAATAGATAACAGAAGTGAAATTTGAGGCTTTATTTATTAGTTACTGATATTCAAAAATAAACCATATTGTTCTTGAAATTCCTAATTTAAATTAATATAAAATTGAATATATTATAAATCAATTTAAACGTTATATTACAGCTCTATTTTTATTAAATTCTTAAATTTAATAAAATACAAATACATAATAATAACAAGAGTATACATACATGACGAATTTTCAACCTAAATTTCTCATAAATGAAGCTTCAAATGGAAAATCATTATTTTATGTTTTCGATTTATTTTTTTATAAGAAAATTATTATATAATTACCTAAACTGGTACATTCTGTATATGAGCCTTACAATTGGCATAAGTTTAAAATTAGGAAAAATGAGCTTATAAAAATAATACTAATTCCATTTTTTAATTTAATTTGTATACATATTTTGCTTTATGAATAATAATGAATACTTATTCCATTTTCTAATTTGCACATATTTTGTTTTATGTTAGTAACAAAATAAAAGTTCACTTTTACATCGTAAGTAAATATTGCCATTTGATCATTTGCTACCTTACTGTTAGTTTATTATTGAAAGAAATGTAGATTTGTTTTAAGTTATGTTATCATAATTACTTTTTTCTTCATTTTATTTCTTTATAATAAAGCTACATTTTATTCTTAATTTATTATCAAGTATTACACGAAAATCCAATTTTAATAACATTACGATTTATCGTAAAGAAAAAAAAATAATTTCGATGTCATTTAAACAATCCTGTACCATGAACGAGGTTTATACATGTCGTTTGTGCCTTATTTTATTTTATTTATAAAAAATAGTCTAAAAATCATATATTTACAAATCATAAAAAATATAGAATTTTAAAATTATCATAAAGTTAAAAGAATTAAAAAACGTAATTCTATGATATATTTAACTATTGATTTTTAAATCATTTTATTTCGTGCAATATTGTCGACCCAAAATTATCAATTTGATATGTGAAGCTATCATTCTAGCATATTAAATGCTACTTTACTGTCTTTATAAATCTAAATATTTGAAATAATACGATGATAGATATATCGAAATATAATGATTGTACAATTTTTTGAGACATTTCAAATTTTCATGTACTTACTAAATGATAATGAAAGTCAAGACGACACTTTTTAGTATTTTTCCATATTTCTTATACATTTTTTAATTTTATATTTGATTGACAACTTTAATATTACTTATTACAAAACAAAATTATTGCTTATTAATTGCTTGTTGCTATTAATTTTAATTACATCAAAGAGAGATATGAAATTGAGATGTAAATAATTCTTTTATTACTGTATAATAGTTTTTGCGAAATTCTATTTCAAATACAAATTTTTATTTTCGATTTCAGTGTATGATGATAAATATTCATAAAGCAATGAATCTTGATTTAGACATTTAGTGTATTTTATGTATAACTTTATGACCAAATTAATAAATGAAGTTTAATATATTTAAGATTAATAAAGTATAATTAAAAAAATAGTTCTTGTGCTCAAAAGTTTAATAAATAAATCAAAATTTACTTAAATAAATGAAATATAAATTAACAATAAATTAAAAATATTGTATTTTAAATTTTTTATTTACACTAGTGAATATAATGACAAGAGATAGTTTAATACATTTTTTTAAATAAAATCTTTAATGATATTAGTTTTACATGTGGGCATTTTATCGTACGTAAGAAGATTAAATTAAATAGGATCACATAACGTAAGATTTTAATAATATTTAATTCAATATAAGTGAATCTGCTGTTGAATATGTATTTGAAGGTGGGATTGTTGGGAATTGTGGACATTATTTCGTACTTAGGTATTTTCTTTTTAGTTACAGTGGCATTTCTTTGGCTTTAAAGAGAATGCTACTAAGTGGGCAGGTGCAATTATTTCTGTGATTAGTCTGAGTGCCGTGTTATAGTCCGTTTCGATTGTCTGTAGGTGCAAGCCTTAGCTGAATTGTAGATGATTGATCAATTTTGAGGAGGATAGTGCTCGGTATGATTTTAAAAAAGATTCTTGATCGGAGCCCCAGTTGTTATTGGCTAGTACAATAATACTAATTGATTATATTGAACCAATATTAGACATTCATCTTTTAGACATTCTTTTTAGACATTCATCTTTTAAATATTTCAAGTGGGGACTCCAGGTTAGTTTTTTTTATCGAATATGAGGCCAAGGAATTTGATGTTTACGAATTTAATTTTTGTATTTTGTATTGTTATTTTTGTGGTGCCGTTTTGATTTTTTGGAAAACATAATGGCTTGTGCTTTTTTGGGGGAAAAAATTTAAGTCCAGATTGACATTTTTTGGAGGTTGTTTATGGCTTTTCCTAGTAGTTCCTTTGGGATATCTGGGTTTTTCCCGCTGTAGGTAATGGTGAGGTCATCTGCAAGTAAATGGATTCTTTTGACTGAATTTTTTATGTCCTTTGTTATGCCGTTTATTCTGATTAGGAATAGCGTTACATTGAGGACTAATTCTTGAGTTTTTTATTTTCTGACTGAGAGGGTACCATATATTCACACTTGGATGGATCTATTGATGAGGAAGTTTATGAATGTGAAAATAGGGCCGTTTATTTTAGACTGGATGAGCAATTTAAGGATGTTTGGTTTCCAAATCATGTATGCTTTTTCGATATCTAAACAGATGGCGATGAGGTATTCATTTTTTTTGCTATGCATTGCATATGTCGGTTTGTATATTGTTTAGGACATCTATGGTGGAACGGTATTGGCGGAAATCGTATTGAGTTGTAATTGGAGTTAGGAGATTATTGACTTCCAGGCACCATCTAATTTTTTTGTTGATTATTTTATCCAATATTTTACACATATTGTTCGTTAGTGTTATACTATAAATTTATTTTTGTCAGACTTTAATATTGAAACAATTATTGCTTTTCTCCAGTTATTAGGGAAGACTTTATTCCAGTATATATAGTTGTGTATCTTGAGCAGATAGTTATTCCCAAGTGTTGGGAGATTTTTGAGTAGTCTGTTACCGTCTGGCGCTGGTGCAGAATTTTTTGTTGATTGGAGAGTGGACTTTAATTATTTTGTGGTTATTATATGTTCATCCTCTCCTTCTTGGTGATTTAATAAATCTCTAGCTTGATTTTTATAATTGCTGGTATTTGATAGAAAGTAATTATGAAGTAATTCCTGTTGTTCTGAGACTACTTTGTTTTCCTTGAGCTCCAGGAATTGGATGCCTGTTGATGGTTTGCTACCGTTTACTCTCGATTTTTTCCCACACTTATTTCGTTGGAGTTTGGTTTGTTATCGATGAGATGTATAATTCCCAGGATTTCTTCTTGCTTTCTTTGATCGTACTGCGAAATTTTGCTCTGAGTTTTTTGAATTAAGTTTTTTGTAGTCGGTTTTTTTCATGATTTTTCATGTTTTTTTTTCGCAGTTAAATATATGATGACTTTCTTTACGCGCAATTTTGTATTTTTAATTCCACCAGAATGTAGTGTTTTTCTTGGTAGACTTAGTTATGTTGGTTGGAGTGGCTTCTCTTGCTGCAAAACAAATAATTGTCTCAAATTCTTTTATAACATCGTCAATTTTGGCTGATTCTATTTCGTGGATTTTTCTCTCTGACTCAATGGCATTGTTGATACTTTCCTGGTATTTGTTCCAGTCAATTTTACGTTCCATTTAGGATGATTTAAGGGCTCAAGCTGTGTTGTGTAATCTTCGTAGTTTATTTGAATAGGGAAGTGGTCGCTATCGTGTACGCTGTCCAGTACTCTCCATTTCATGTTGTGTTAGCCTACTGCTGCATATTGTTAGATCGATGGCACTAAATGAAGCATTGCTAGTATTGAAGTGGGTGCCGGCGCCTTCCATCATTTAAAAGTATGATGTTGGGATTTTTTAGTAATTTTTTGATTTTTCTATCTCGGGAATCAGTTCTGGGTGACCCCCGGAGGAAGTGGTGGCTGTTGAAGTCTTTCTGTTTCTAACAGAGGGGTTAGTATTTGTTCGATTAGTTCTTCTAATTCCTCGATGAATAGAATTTGGCTTAGATATATATTGCTATTGTTTCTAGACTTGTGTTTAATGGAATTTCTTTGGAGCGAAATTTGTTTGATATTGCTATGGCTGTAATTTTCGTTTTCTCTGATTTTCGTAAACAGTTCATGATTTCTTCAACGAGGGGTGATGGTTTTCTTTGAAATCAGTTCCTTGAAGACATATTATTTCTGGTTTGGTTTCTTTTATAATAAAACTGAAGATATTCATAGTGGATATAATATCCACACTGGATTATGGTTTTCATTTTTATATTTCAGTTAAGAAGTGAGGGAGGCTGGATGGAGATCTATATTGGATGTTCAGGCCGAACAAGACATTCTTCATAGATTTTAATCGTGAGTCTTTTGCATACTCTATGAATCTTATTTATATACTACGCTTCTTTAAGTACGGTAGATATTTTTCAACATCATTATTAGCGACAACAATAATACTGTTGTCAGTATATTCTTTCGAGACCTCCATGGGTTTGTTTGTTCTAAACGTATTTTCTAAGAAGCTTTTAATTGTGAGAAGTTAAACTTTTTAATTTTGGCGGATTTCATTTTCTATTTTGTTGGTATTGATTGGGGATAGAATGCAGAACACTTCTTTTGTTTGAGTTATTTTCTGTGCCAGCGGTTGTGGCTGTTTGAAGGATTTCTCTTGTGTATTTTGAAGGTTTGGAGTTGTAGGAGATTCGGAAAATGGTCTTTTTGTGCCTGTTGGAGTCACCGGAAGCTTGGCATCATCTGGCGTGTGGGTATGTGTAATTGTATTCGGATTACTATGAGTTTCTTAGTCGATGTATGTATTAGGCTTGATCTGCATAATTGAGTCAGTGGATTTCTCATTTGTGGATAGCGATATTTTTTCAGTTGTCAACTGTGATGATTTAGTTGACAGTATTGATAGTTCGTTGGATGGAGTGTTATTTTCCTTATTTTCGAAGTATTCTCTTGCAATATGATCCTCTTCCCTGCATATAAAAGCATATTAATTGGTCCAAGGTGGTGAAGATTCGGTATGATATATCGTCTACAGATACTACGAAGAAGTCGGAGATTTTTTTCACATCATCTAGGTTTATGTAGACTTTGCCCCCGAAGCTTAACACATGAGAGTACTTTGAATCAGACATACTTGCTTTTAGTAGAGTTATTTGAGAACATAATTGCACATTATTTCTTTTGAGTGTGTTCTCAATTTCTGTATTAGAAATAGCCAGTATGACGCGGTGAACTGATTGTATCATTGGTATAATCTTTACTTCGTGGTTGTTTATTTTTAACATCTTATGGTTTGTGGTTAGGGAAGAGACGGTTACTTTTTTATCTAGATAGATGCAAATTTTGCCATTTGATATTCTCGAAATGTATCTGAGCCTGGGCTCGATTATGCTTCCGTTTGAGTACGCATAATCCTTAATATTAGATCCGTCTACTGATTTAAGGATGATGGCTTGTTCCTTGGATGGGACTGGTTCAAATTTCATGGCATTTGCATATGTTTTGGTTTATTCCAAAGATCTGATGGTAGCTGCCGATAGGATTGGTATGTGTAAGACTTCTGTACTTAGGCGTCTCATTTGACTGTTGGCACTTTGAGAATTTTAATTTACTTGCGAATGTTTTGTTAGCCATGTTGGTGTTGATAGCAATACGACAGAATCTTGATAACACTAGTCACTACACTATTTCTCACTACTACATTCCTATTACATTTTGTTGCACGCGGTCGAAGGCTGTGCGATGTTAAATTCTTGTTTTCCCATTGAGACGTAGAATTGTGCACGATCCAAATCGGTGAGTTATAAATTTACAACTTGAGTCATTAGTATATTAATGATTAACGAATCCCGCATCTTTACTTTATTGACTTTCGAGACAGATAAATGTATGTTCGTGGGATAGGTGAAATGTTCAAAATATTCAGTTAGTTCAATACTCACAATTATTAATTTTATAAAAACAAGAGCACTTGTAAAAGTTAAGAATTTTAAATAACATTTCAAATAAAATTTATGTATAAATTTTACAGAACATTCATATCGTGCTGCCATTGCTTAAACATCTACAAAATATTTCTTGTATTTCCTTTCTACATACTCTGTACAAGTACTGCAAAATTTGAACAATCATTTGATTAATATCTCTCTAGTAATATTAACAATATTTCTGAAATGATAAACTAAATTTAATGAAGAGATAAATTTTTATAAATTTTTATTTTTATTTTTAAATTTTTATTTTATTTTTAAATTTTTATTTTTAATATCAATTTTTATAAACTTTAATCAACATAAATAATAAGTACTGATCTTCAAAAAAAACATGCTATTAAATAATATTTCTGCTATTAAATAATTGCCATTAAATCTGCTATTAAATAATATTTTATTTATTGTAATAAAATCTATAACTTATATACCTATTTTTATTTATAACTTATAGATTTATTTGCTATTTTATTTATACCTTATAAATGTCTATATGTTCACTTAATACATTGCTCTACAATTCATTAATTAATTCACAAATGCGTTAATTTCGTAAATCATATAGTTATTTTAACTGTGATTTTTTAATTTTTATGTTTCAATCTTACACTCAGTTTAGCAACTAAAAGAAATTTATAGTATTTTAAGAAAATGCAAATATAAAACTTAATCGAAAAAATGTATATTAATAAGAATTTTTTCACACCTTGTTTAAACTTGACATATATATTTTAATTTTAGAGAAATAGACAGGTTGAAAATGACCGAAAGAACGCAGGAAAGTTAAGCTATAAAAATTTTTTCATTTTAGTATCGCACATTACAGTTCATTCCATATATAAGCTGTTCTACATAACTGAGCTAGACTTATATCTGAATAGAGAGAAAATAAAATATCATGTTTCTTTACACGAAATAAATTATTTTTAAATAATGTTTTACTAACTTTAATATTATCTACTAACTTTAATATTATCTATATTTTTTTATATGGAATTACTTTTACACACTAATCAATTTATTTTTTAATTCTTAGACTTTTTAAATAATTGGGCTTTTTTATTTATTTTATTTTTATTAATTTAGAAAATATCTTTGTTTCATTGTATAACTTATTGTATAAAAGACAAAGAAATATGCAATACAATATTCTTGTATTTATGTCTTTTTCCATGGAATAAATACTAAAAAATTGAAATTAAGATATTTTTAAAACTAATGATTTTCAAACATAATATTCTGTTTAATAAAAAATAAGAAAATGCACTGACTGATGCGTAAAAAAATTATTTATAGTTTCATTTAAGGGAATAGAGCAATCTTAAAATTTTCAAAACATCTTCACTTTTAGAATGAATAAATATTAAATTATCGGAACCATTTAATAAATTTTGTTGTATTGTTTCAGTTAAACATTTTGTATATTAAAATTTTGTGTATTAAACATTTTGTATAGAACCGTGCAATCTATATTGAAAAGCAATAGTAATACACGGAATTAGAAAGAGTAACATGTGAAATTATATAAAGAGCAATTAACGAGTTGAGAGACTCCAAAGAATTTAGATATTAGATATAAACCATGTCTAGAACATCTGTCTTTAATTATTTATGGAAATAAACAAGCTGTAAATAATCTAATTCTATAATTTAATAATATTCATTGATAATATATTCTAAAGGAATCAATTATTGAAAAAAGAAATAAGAATCTTGATTTTAGAAGTAAAAAAATTTCTTTAGAAATGATTCTGTCTTTCATTTACTGTTTGATGTATGTAGTGACGTGGATTGGCGGGATCTGGGGAAGAAATCGTTTCACGTCTTGGCTCTAACTTCTCTCTGGATCTACTAGCTGGATTTTTCACTTAAGCTAAAATCAATAGCGTGCGTCGATTTGATATATTTGACATCAACAAAAATACTTATTCTTTCTACTAAACATAAATTTTATGTATGCAGTATATCTGTTTTAATGAGTTATTTAACTGAAATTTTAATTTGATGAAATTTAATGAAAAAATTAAATATAATCTAATTTTAATATTTAAAAGCGACAAATATGATACGCAAACAAATTTTCTCAGGATCATATATTTCGAGATGTCATGGATATTTTTTCAAATAGAATTACATATTTTTATTACTTTATAATATTCATGATTTATGTGACTATACTTATATGAGTATATAAAACTAAAAATTGTTCAGAAATAAAGCAAATAATAAAATAACAATAATAGGGAAATTGATGAAGAAAAATTTATTGCAATATGTATTCAAAATACCTATATCTGTATTCAATATATTTCTTGAACAATTCTTTTGAGACAATATAAATTAGTAATTAATATTAACGCATGCAGTTATTTTATATTTTCGTGTTATAAAAATGTCATAAATTATTGCTATGATTACACTTTACAGAAAAAATAGGAGTATAAGATTATCGAACATGCATACCATTAAGTATTTATTCAACGATAGATTCAACTCATATTTTTGATCCAATACTTGATAAGTTAATATTTGCAAATCGAATATCTCTTATGTTAAAAACACACTCGACATCTTTGAAGTTTGAGAATGCTTTTTAGTAATTTAGAAAAATCAATTAAGAAATATTTAGAACAGCAAAAAAATGGTTTTACATTATTGTAACTAACACTATACATTTACGATTTATGGATGTCGATATATGAAACCATTTTGGATTTTTACAATATTACAAAAAGAGATGGTAATATGATTCCCTACTTTTAAAACTTGTAATACTACTAATATAATATAATATAATTCCCGCTTCTTAAAACTTGATTCATAATTCAATTTTTCGTTCTAAATTTTATTTAATTCAATTTCATTTTAAATGTTTGCTTAAAATATAAGTAAATTAATAAAATTATGTATGTTAAAAAATAAAAGTAATAGGAAAGTAATTAAGTTAAATTTAACACATATTATATTCTAACTTTTTTATTTTACCCACAAAAATTTTTATCAATGCATTTTTGTTCCTGAAAAAAAAAACAAAATTCCTAGTATAACAATTTTTTATATAAATGAAAAACACGAATGTGACATCATATTACGAGTATATCAATATTCAATTGTGCTGAATATTATACTAATGTTACATAAATTATTCTATTGACGATGTAAGAAAAAATTAATTACAGTGAAAATAAAACTTTTTTATTGAATATTAATTTTCAGATAGAAATTTTTGAATTGAAATGAAATGAAATATTTTGCACTTGATGAAACTAGAAAAATCAATTATGATTCATAAAAAGGAGTTGCACACTAATTTTAATTCTTGTAATACATCACGATATAGAGATAAGGGAGATAAAGTATATATCATTTTAGAAGTTTTGATGAATTATTAAAAAATATATTTAAAAATAATTCCTTTAGATTAGAAATCGAAAATGACTCGATAAACTAAATTCTTATAAATTACTTTTATAAAGAAAAATTTGCTGTTTTTCAAGATGCGCATTTATTATGTGTTTATAGTTCACAAATTATATTGTTGTTGTAATTCACAAATAAGGCATTTAATCCATATGGATATAGCAATACATATTGCTATGTTTGTCTATGGTCTATAAATATAGTTATAAAATATGTACATACATTGTATTGGTATTATGAGAAATTCCATGAGGAATATCAGTGACTAAAATATCAGAGAAAGAATTTTGGAATTTATATTATATACTTTTTTTAAATTCAAAATCATTCTTCCTAGAGGCTATATTATTCTCTGTTATAGAGGATTAATATATATTTATATTACATATAGTTTTCAAAACTTTAAGTTTATATGAAGCTATATATAATATTGTATATTAAATTTATCAAAAATGTCAAAGATTATAAATAATCTAGCTCGAGACTAACGATTTTATAAGCTTTTTCTTTGATATATGTATCTTAATACAACTTAACTTTTTTAAATAATATAACATTTAACTTCTTTATAAATAACTAAATAATATGTATATTTTTTTAAGCAGAACATCTGTTTTATAGATTAGATTCTTTTTGTTTATTACTAGTAACATCTAATGAGAATATTATTCTGTGTATATAGTAAAAATAAATCATCTATTGAAGCCTTCTATTCAACATATATACATTAATACTCCTCGAATCATTACTAATAATATTAAGTTTATTATATTTATTAAATTAAATAAAAAATTTCAATAATCCATAAAAAATATAATAATAAATTTACCAAAATTATTCTTATAAATAATAAATTTATACATTCAGATAAAACTAAAATTAAAAATCTTTTATATTATATTAATATTCTAAATTAAATCCTGAAACTAATTCTGATTGATCTTGAATTAAATCAATTAATAAACTAATAATAAAAATGCCGAATTGCGTTCGAATCATTTTTTGCAGCGCTGCAAGGCTGTCACAATTCGTATTCAAATTATATAGTTTCTTCTAGAATCTTCTAGACCAGGACTAATTTGGATTTCTTATCAGTATGAAGAAATTTATTGTCTTATTTTGGATATTCGTGACCAAAAGTAACGGCTGGCTTGCTTTTTCATGCTGGCAAGAAATTCTAATATCTGTCACGTTCCACGACTATTGTGTTGCGATCACTTGTTGTTGCCATTCCCGGCTGTTGACCCGTAGACCTGTTATGTTCAGTGTTCTCTAGGAACGCGTGACATCGATCATTCGATTGATATTTTAATTTATATATAATAGTATTTCTAGTTCACCCACGTCTGGGTAATCAAACGGCCCGTATTTTAAAGTGATTGGCTAAAATTCGCCAGCCAATATGTCTAAAACAGGCCAGTCGTCAGGGAGACACCGAACATTACAGTCGCCAATCTCATAGGAATCGCTTCAAGAAACTGCGCCAGTGAAGCTGCAAGATAAAACGTCGGATTCGATCTAACTTTAAACTAAACTCTGAAATCTTAACCCATCTCAACGCTGCTGCGTTACATTAATTTATAACACAGATACGCTAAAGCGAGTCGCGCCTAGCTACCTTTTAAGCGAAATTTAACATCGTTATTTTTTCCTAAATATTTTTGTTATAAATACAAAAATCATAAAAAAATAAAATTACCAGCAAGAGGCATAATATTTCTTTTTCTTCATATAAACGTATTTAGTTGTATAATTGGCAAAAATTATGGATATTGTCTAATAAATAAAAATATTTTCAATGAGAAAATAAATCTTCATTTTTTTATATTTACTCATTTCTTTGTATCTATTGTTCATTGACAAAAACATGATTATAAAAGTCAAACATTTTGGGATCATTGTCTTAATAAAAATTAAATATATTTAAATATATTCGCATTTTGCGTTTTTTAAAAATACCCGATTATTTATATATATTTTTAAATATATTTGTTTGTAAATACAAATAAATATTTTTCTTTGTAAATACACGTATTAGTATTTGTATAATATATATAAATAGGATATTATTTAAAGATAGCCATATTTCAATCAAAAAATGTTGACTTTGAATTGTATCAATAAACGAATATGTTGCAATAAATATTTTTTCGGAATTTCCAAGATCATCGTATATTTTTTTTTTATGTATAAATGTATTTTTCTTGCATAATATGCATCAAATGTATTTTATTTGCATATTATAAATGATATTAAATATATTTAGAGGTACTCATGATATGATTTTTAAGTGACCTTTAACTATTATATTTAAATTCAATGTCTTTAACTATTATAGTTAAATTCAAACATTTTAATATTTGCAGATTTTGCTTACTTTTTCTAAAGTCTGCAATTTTGATAGAAATAAATTTCTGTATTGACGACTAGTTTAAAAATTGATATTTTCTAGATACTTGTGGAATTATAAATATATTTACATAATAATGTACATTTGAATATTTGCAAATTCTCGTTAGTTTACCTGTAACTTCGACTGAAATGAATTTTTTACATAATTTAAATTTTGGCAAGAGGTAAAGGTAATGTATGTCATGAACATCTCTGAATACATTTTAATGTATGATATGCAAGAGAAAAAAAAAATATACATGTAAGAAATTATCAATAATCTTGAAAACTTTGAAAAAAACCTTAACAAAAAAAATTTATTACTCAGTATATTCGCTCTCTCTTTCGTCTATTGATACCATTCAATATACATATAAAATATTTTTTATATCATTATAACTAAAGTATATGTACTTAGTTATGAGTAACTGAATATTAACTATATATAACAGTTATCTTTATATCTTTATAAGTAGGACACCTTATACACATACACACACACACACACACACACACACACACAGTTGAAGAGTACGGGAAAAAAGTAGAATATCAATTTTAACAAATTTTGAGTATTTTTTTGCATATCCCTATATATTCCTTATCATTAGCTATGTTACATTACGAATTAAAATTTCCTAAGTTTTACATTTTGATATATAAGAAAACATGGAGTTGTATTATTATATATATATATATA
>CAJDYZ010005692.1:39081-53172 GCA_903986555.1 Heterotrigona itama
AATTTGTTAAAATGTGACTATCGAAAGGCGTGTTTCCCTTGGTTTCTCTGCAATGAGTACACGTCGTTACGTATCTTCGAAAGTCATCCTCCTGACCCTTGCGCCCTTAGTTACACGCATAATCAATTCGCTTAATATTTCGCTAGCGTAATGCAGATATTGTCGACGTAATTCTCGATGTTCGTGTTTTTGGAAGACATCGCCTTCTATGTAAGCGCTAAGTAACACTTAATCCTTTTATAATAAAAGGGTCTTGCTGACTTAATGGCACGCCGAGCTGCAGGTAGGAGTATTAACTTTTTGTTTCCTAGTTGATAAGTTGCTTCAAAACTCGGGAGTGTATGTTCCTCTCATGGAGTAATGTCTCTCCGTAAGCAAACGTTTTATCAATGTAAAGAAAGAAAAACCATGCAAGTAAGTGACCCTTACTCGTCATTGTGCTATATTCCTCTGTGGGGCTTTTTTTCAGGTCGCATAAGCGATATTATTACCAGAACACTACCACTGGAGTTACACAATGGACGTATCCGGACACTGGCATCGCCGGTGGAGCCGAAGAGATGGAAATTTGCTCCACGCCTCCTCCAACGGAGCAAGAAGAGATTGTTATCCCTGGTATGGCAAAGTTTCATCACTTGATAAATTAAATTACCAAGATACATCTGTTGAATAACGCTGTTCAATAGTAGAAGAAGAAGGACTGAGATCAAAGACAAAGAAATCGGAAGGTGGAGAGACAACTGAGGACATTCCAAGGAATAGTGACATAGAGGCTCCACCTCCACCCCAAATTTCAAATCCAAGCCCGCCTCCGCCGCCTAGAATTTACGCGGAGGACTTGAAGAGGGACAAGAGGAAACAAGACAAGTGTAACGAGAACTTAAATGAAAAGAAACAACGACTGGGAGACGGTGGATATTTTTATTAAATGAACGTTTCTCCTTTGCATGTTTTATCTTGAATTTACATATTCTTTCGCAGAGGGGACAGCCATGGTGGAAATGAAACAGCTAGAAAATTCTGTTGCGCCATCCTCTGCCTTGCTGTCGCCTCAACCTGCTAATCTCGCAAATGTAACCAGCGCGGAACCCCTGCCACCGGGTGTAGATTTGACGGAAGCACCTTACGAAATACCTGCCTTGAAGAGAATTATTTATGGTGCGGTGCAATCACAAGGTGGCACACTTTACGACGCAGCTGCAAGAGATCCAACAGTTCCTATTCTAAGTCATCCAGCTATAGTACAAGAACATTATCTTCAATATCCAGCATATCAACACTTACACGCTGTGTGTTATCAAACATACTAATATCATTCGATCAATCACTTCTGTAATTAATCCTGTTATGTTTGTTGTAGCCAGCGGCCTTAGTACTTCCACATAAGCACAATGTGCAGACTGCGATTCAGCTAATACCTGACTATACCCCGATATATACAAATCATAAAATTATCGAAAAGCCACCGGTTAAAACAGCGAAAGAGTCTTTGGTGTCCGCATTAGATTCATTTTACAGTGATATCGCGCGAATAGAAAATGTTGGAATGGAGAAAGCCCCTCAGAGACAAGACAATAGAGACACCGCAATAGTGGAACCGTCTTCCTTACCAACAGAAGAAGTTAAAATTGAAACGGAGCAAGAACCTGTTCCTGTTGAAGCTTTTGTGAAAGAAAAAAAGAGAAAAAGGGTAAGATGTTTGAATAAAAGAAGCAAGATTGATTTGATTACAGATTAAAAAGAAATTACATCTTATATATATTATGATTTCAGACGAGGATTGGTATTAGTAAAAAACATAAAGAAGTCTCTAGTATGGTTGCAAAATGGCAAAAGGTGCAACAGAATTTTGAAAATACGTAAACTTGGTTAGTTCACTTAATATTTAAGTGTTTAAATATTTTGAAAATCTTTTTTATATGTGAAATTTGAAATATTGCTTTCAGCTGCGACTCGATGATATTTAAATACACTTGATATAAATAGCGCACTGTACTCCTGTCAGTATAGTGTTTCTGTACCTGCAATTAACATTATTATTCTCCCTTTTCTATTTTTAAAATTCGTTCAACTTAATACATGAAACAGTAGATTCTGAAAAGGAATGTTGTAAATCTTGAGAAGTTATAAACATGGTTATGTACAAAATACAGGTTGATCTCTTTTAATGCTCATCAACTGTGAGTGGAATGTCGTCGCAATTTATAAGCATTTGAAATAAAAAAAAAAAGTATTGTAATTTAATGACATCCTATTTCATTGTTTCCGCTTGTATATTTGTATTATATATTGTTTAAATTTTTAGAATTAATTTACTTATCCTTCAATGAATCGCAGAAGAGAAATGTGTTTCCCCATTTTATAGAGTTTGGGAACCGAATATTTTAGTACTAGACTTTAAGAACAAGTAGCCACAATTTATCATGAAATGAGAATTAATTTTTAAAATGACAAGTAAAGGCTATTTATTTGTTTAGAGTTATAATTTCATTTTAGTAAATGTCATAATATATTTAGATATGTTAATAACGAGGGAATTTCAAAAATAAAATTACACAGGATTTAGAATCATTGAAAAATATTTATTTATAACATTGTATGCCTTATAGAATTGATTTTGTAAAAAAAAAATAGAAGATAATTGTAATTGGTATTTGATTAAATTTGCATTTTTTTTATTCTACTTTTTCGTTTAAACTTTTATTTTCTGTTTCTTAAATAAATTTGACATTGGCAAGAATTAAAGAAATTTGGCATTTTTAATTATCATTTCACAAAATTACAATTATCATTTCAAAACTTGTTAAACTTGATTATAGAGCTTGGGCATATCAAGCTTGTTTTGTTGAACTTTTAATTTTAGGAAAATATAATGAACGTTTCAAGTACTGGTAATAAAAACCAAGTTTTGACATTAAAGGAAAAACTCACGCTGAATCAGGAATTAATTAATCCTTGTTTTCAGGTATGATTTTAATTCTTTGAGGTTACATAACCTCAACTTCTCTATTTGATAAAAAAATTTTTAGTACAAAAATTTAGTTTAAAAAAATAAAAGATTTAGAAGTCAGTTTACAACAGAATTAAACAATATAAATTACAATAGTTCATCTATTATCTTCAAAGTTTATTACAAATTTGTTACTTAATTTTAAAGATAAAAAATTGTATATTTCGTTTTTTTATTTTTCAGGAATATAATATTAGTGCAAAATGTCTAGAAAACAATAAATACGATTATGATAAATGTACTCTACAGTTCGAAAACTACAAATATTGCAAAAAATTTTGGGTAATCGTTCATGTATTGTATAATGTATATTCACCGAATACAATTATTATCTTGCTAGGATATTTTTTAAATATTTCATAATTGTTTTAGGGAAAAATAATTTTCGATAGAAAGATAAAAAATATAAAACCTTATGTCCCTTTACCCGAAGAACGAGAGAAAATAAAACAAGAGTATTTTCAATCCCAACAAAAGTAACACTATTTTTATATAATTTTATAATAGATTGACAAGTATATTATTTGTTTATACTTATAAAATAATTTCCATGATAATTCTGAAAGATAGAAAAAATGTTTCTAAAATATAGTGAAGCATTTCGCTAATCGTATAAATTACAGTCAGATTAAATTGAATGCAGTTTTTCTAATCGTACAAATTACAGTCAGATTAAATTGAATGCAGAAATGTCTTTTGTGCATTTAATTCTATTATCAATACATTAAAAATATAAATAAAATATACATATAACTTCTTGGAATAATGTAAAATTTCCGTATAATATCTTTGGCAGAAATATATGATTGAGAAATTAATACACTATCATACTCGACAAGTTACAAACGTATGATTAATATTTGTAATTATATTAATAATTGTTACACAAAAAAAAATAATTAAATATCTAAAAAATAAAGTTACACAAGGATGTTTTAATTAAAGTAGGTTACGTAGCTTTCATTAAGTGCTATTTGTACATGTATGTTCAGAAATATATTTGGTAGTTAAAAAATGTAGCATTTCGGAGTTACTACACCTACATTATGTTCTTCTTTCAGAAACTACGTATGTACATATGTTGAAGTTTACAAAAACATTTGTTACTTCTATGAACATTTTCAAGTCTATCTACGATTTCGAACGAATTCTTGGATTTATCTTTTTCTTTTTCTCTCTTTTTTACAAAATTACATTTCCTAAAAATTATGTGTATTGAGAATGTAAAACAGACTAGTAACATATTAAATGCAAGTAATATATTAAAAAAAATTTAACTTTAATATATTTTCACTGAAAACATTGTAATAATGGAGTTTCAATGCACAGAATTAGCGAAAAACTATGGCAATACACGTTGTTTCAACAGGTTGATTTATTCTACATTGACTTATATTTTATTTGCACAACGTGGGAATTAATAGGATACCAGCATCTACCGTTTCTTACAACTCCGATTATTCGTTTTAATCCACGATTACGTCATCTACTATTATCATCGACGATACGTCTTTTATGCAAAGATTGTAATGACCGATCAATGTTAATTATAAAGAAGAAAAAGAAAATCAATCGTATGATTTCTGACTTCTGACTGTGATGTCATACATTTTTCCCACGTTGAGAACTTAGGTATACGATAAAATATCATTTTGAATATCTTATAAAAGAAGAATTAAATATTTATCGATTTCTCATATTTGACTAAATAATTTTCGTTCCGTGATAGAAACAGTAAAGTTTCTCTGTTACTCGCTAATTTCTTTAATTGATTGACTCGTTTAGTCTAGCTCGAAGTATATTATACACAATATTGTGTACTATTTGCAAAAATCCTTCAAGTCGAGCCGATTACTATAAATATAATATAATATACACATGCATCCTCACGGAAAATAAATAATGTCTCTTACACGTATTTTATTACAAATATATCCCCCAGCATTACGTCTTTCCTTCTTTATCCGTATCAAAATTCATTGTATTCCAGCTTGCTTAGAATTTTCACACACAGCGAGAACCTTTTTCTCCAGCAGTTACTCGAAACGAAAAAAAAGTTACCATATAGGATTTGAAAAGTTCAAGAGATTTTCGAAGAAACACCAAAGAAAAAGAGATTCGTCTGGTGAGAAAACTGAGCAAGTTAGATTGGTAATCTCATTTCTCAGACAATACATGTTAAAAACGAAGAATTCGATGCGCAACAGCTAAAATAGCCTCGCATGTGCTCGAAAATAAATATTCTACGCACAGTCAGGGTTACGAACAGAATACAAAAAAAGGCAAGGTAGAGAGAACGATGCGAACTTATGTGACATTATATATGTACGCAAAGCAAGACTGTAGGTGGTTCTTTAACTATATCACAGCAACATGAGATTGAAATGCTTTCTTCTTTGCAAAATGAATGGAGAACGTTACTTAGCAGGTACTTTCTCTTTCTGGATATGTGATGATCGCTGATTACATGCTCGAATAAAACTGTTATTATCTACTGTCCAGCATTAACGTTTTTATAGCCCAAACATTCTGTCTTTTTATGATCAATTGTGATCCTGAAATTTTTTCTGCTTGTCTGTCTGATCTATTCTCACTCGTTCGTAGCTCTTCCCGACTGTTTGTTCGTATTTCTTCGTTTTTAACATGTATCGTCGGCAAGTAGTCAGTCTGCACGATCTTTGATATGAAACGTGTGAATACGGAAATGACGACACATTTGACGTACCTAAAAGAGTGAATAATTTATTAATAATAATACCTACATCATAAAATATTATATCTAAAAAATATTAAAATAAATCTTACCACACATGTTCCATAGTGAATGTGGGCCAGTAAAGCTACGATGGCAAGAATATACGTAAATACCAGATCTATGCTAGGAAAGATAAAAGAGAAGATGGCTATAACCGCTACAGGAAGTAATATCCATGATAATAGTTCACATCTGGTGTTGCTCATTTGTGAAACAATTAAGCGACACTGTAAATTTTAAAGAATGTTAGTTTTCATCATTGAAATGATTCTGTGTTAATTATCTGATCAACTATCTTACACAGATATTCGAAAAAATAGTTCCAATTGCTAAGAAAACTATTCTAGGATCTTTCTCGATGATGTTACTAGGCGAATGAACTACCCAAATTGTTGAAATCGCGAAGAGTACCGCTAGAGGTAACAGAGGTCTTATGGCATCTAGGAATGTACGCATTTTACCAGTCTTGTCCCTATACGATCTAAAAATTGCAAAATATATTTTATTACGTGGAAATCTTATGATCGAAAAATCTGAGTTACTTTGATTCAATTGGACTGACTTGTATATGTTCCAGAGAACCACCGGTAAACTAGATACAATTGCAGTAACATAAAGCAATATTTCAAACATTACACCAACAGATATACCACCAGGAAATACAATCTTCCACGTTTTATGTCCGCCTATACTAGATACAATAAAGACAATAATAGTGCCCTAGAAATAAATTATGGAAAATAAATCATATGAATTATTTATCAGTGGACTGCGAATCTTTATGCAACTGTATATTTTTATAAAGATAATTTCAAAAATGAGTGTTATAAGGACTATTGTTCTTTGGATAATTCGTATATTTTTATGTGTATTACGTGTGCCTTCAAATTTTTTTGTAAACGCATAAAAATTACAGTCTACTCGTTAATATTAATTTAATATACATCTTAAACGAATGGAAACTTACTACCATAGATAAATCGTATCCCCAAGGAAGAAATAATACCCCTGTGTTATACTTTTCCCAGTGAGTCAAGTAGAAACTAATAAACACGTTCCACAAAATAAAGTACATTCTTAACGGAGACACGCTATGGTCCGTTCGACCAAACACAGAAAACATACAGACACTAATGAGCATTGTTGTCCAACTATCTAGTCCATGATCAAATAGTTCTCCTAAGGGCCCTGATGTTTGAGTACGTCGTGCTTGTTTTCCATCAATACCATCTACAAAATAAACATTAAATTAAGCCCAATGATTTTACAAATTCATGAGGGATATAAAGATATTTACTTACCAAGAGTATATGCCATAAATACATTAAATGCACCCAAGGCAAAGACCCATCTTGGTATAGGTGGATACTGTGGCTTATCATCGCTAGATGCATACAAATAGTAATCATAAAATGCAAACAATGTAAAGTTGAAGACAGTAAAAAGAAATCCAGAGAAAGTTAATACATTCGGAGCAACCCATTTTGGACAGTACTGAAAAAAATATCGAATTGACGAAAAAGATTATAGAGCAATAAAATAAACAAAAATTTTCACACATACCTGAACCACTTTGTTCCAAAATGGATGCATAACATATACACTAAGAGGGCTCGTATCCACTGAACTATACTGAAAATGTAGATCAATAAAATATTTATTACATTCAAAGAACTTTACTACTTCAAAGACTTTTATATCCATATCATAATTCTGAGATAATGCAACATCATTCAATGCAAATATGCATATTACATAACATACTGTATCTCATTTAAAATTACCTTATTCCTGATTCATGCATTTGTTTTCAAGGATTCATTGAAGTTACTGCAGATGTTCATATGAATAATGAATTTAGAAATTTAATGAATTAGAAATACGCAAAAACATTCGAAGCAAAATTCCCATGTGCAAAGAAATTTCAATCTGATTTTATTCTTTGTTATTTATTTTCAAATTAAGTTCACAAAACTATGAACATTCATAATTATCAATGTTCTTACTAGTTTTATTATAAAAGAAAACATCTACAGTTAAGACATTTCATCACTCAAAACAACACATTCCAAATCATAACTGACGAGACAGTATTTTTACAAATTCACAGCAAATAACAATAATTTCAATGCTTGGTTCTTGGAGAAGATCCAGATTGGAGTCTCCACTAGATCCAAGACATAACCTTTCAGAGTATCACCAAGAAACATTAGATAAACTTTTGGAAAAGAGAGAAGAGAAATGTACAGCCAACCGAGGAACTTACTTTATAGCTCTCGAAGCCGGTTAGATGTTGTTCAGTGAGATACTCGACCTCGAAGCTCAATTTTTGATACATGGTACTGCGGATGATGAGCCTAACCGCTACGTTAGTGTGACGTCTCCCCGACGTCTCAGCGTCTAACAACGCTGCGGGTCTTACGCGTACTAATTCCACTGTCTCATTCCAATTCCGATTCAATGTCTCTCTCTACCGACGACCACGATGTAAGATAATGGGTCGATTTGGTGCTGCCTCTCCGCAGTGATCATCATTCAAATACAAGTTTAATATTTTCAACTTCGACGACCATGGTCACTGCAGCTCGGGTTAAGCAGCTTGTGATAGAGTATATATCTCTAGAAGGGATGTCGCTTCAATAACCTCCTCTTCTTTTTAAGTTACTCAGCCAAGCGGCAGAAATCAACTACTATCAGCCCCTATTTGATGAATCTGAGTTTGGTAGTGACTCTGAGATGAAATTGTATTCGTTTTTCTTCAAAATTTGTTCCCTTCCCTCGCGTTCACCGGGTTTTTGAGCATTTGCGCTCTTGCAATTTCGATTGTATCCAAACGTCTGTTTTGCGTGCACGTGACACCAGAAAGAAACATGCTTCGACTCCGGCTTTTGAAACCAAACTGATCCTTGTTTCATTTTATCAGACCACATTGCAATATGAATGTGCATCTGAAATTTGTATTTTCCTAAACAGAGCATACGTGCTGGTAATGTGCAGCTCAGTTAAGCATCAGTTTATTTATAGTAACATTGCCCTTATGTGAATAATGACACCTCTTAGATTACTAAATCGAATGGAGAGATCTCTTCTCGCTTTGAAGTAAATCGCAGTATGATCGATTAGGGAGATTTCCCTCGCTTTTTCTTTTTTTTTGTTATTTAATCAGCTCTAAATTAGAATTCTGTACAATCCATCAAATACTTTTTCTTGCTTAAAATGCAATTTTTAACAAAATCGTTAAACTTAATATTTTATAAGAGTTAAAAAAAAATATTAGAGATCGTGACATACTTGTTAGTGAATTAAACGATAATGATAGTATATTATTATAGATATTATTCCCACAAATAAATGTAATTTGAAAATTCAGAGGATGATTCCGACGATGATACGATTAGGAGTTATGTACTTCCCGGTTAGCAGAAATTAACTCAAGGCTGGTACTCATGTGCACGAAATAAAGAAAGGAAGTCGCACACAAAGTCGAAATTGAAAGAAGATCATAATGCATGAATTCCCACTTATGAAACTGCGTATTGATTGCTACTTATAAATAAATTGATTTGAACGTAGGCTTGTCCTTGAAGGATAATATCTAGTTAGATAATGGCTGAAGATAATAGATATGCAAAGGTCAGAGTTGAACGTGTCAATTGAATTATTTCAGTGTACGTCGCGCAAACGTTTATTGCACGGAATAAAATGCAACGTTGTACTTGTTGAAATTATATATGCGGTAACATTTTTTGATACGCGATATTTAAAACAGGTTACATAAATGAAATAAGCACGTTTTTCATTAGATTTTTTTTACGTAATGGAGCAATTATCCTTCATTTTTAATTGAATACGGTTTAATTACACCAATTCATGTGATTCTTTTAGAAAATATCTCTTAAGGTAGCAATAATTGAATCGATTGAATATGCATTGGTCATTTTTATGATAAACAAATGAATTCTCTTCGCACTGCAAATTGTTAGCACTGTAACTTTATTAAACAATATTCATGGAGCTAGATTTTATCATTACAAGTCTTTGTTACATTTTTCTTTTTTTTTTTTACTAATGTACTAATGTTAATACCTGAAAAATAATAATCAAGAAGAATTCAAATTTAAATTAAAATATTTAACAGAGGCTGTAGACTGAAAACTTACTCATGTTACTTAAGTTTCAAATGATAATGAAGTACAAAAAACGGTACTGAAAGTCCACTTGCAGTGAAGACAGTAAAAAGTGCAATCAGCTTGTATCTATTGTTGATGTCAAAAGGAACATTCTGCAAAAAAGGAAAATATGGCAACTTAAATTACTCCCAAAAAATGAAGAAGGAAGAAATATTCAATGTTTCAAGTGAATTCGATCAATCTATTTCGAAGATTGTCGAACTTCATTATGTAATGAACTATAGTTTATTATTTTTGACTTACTGCACCAGGGAAACCTTCTGGGCCGTGCTCGTCGCTTCTCCTTGCAGAAGTAGTTTTAAAAGATCTGGTAAACCGCCGTAAGACAGATCTGAGAGCCAACATATTTACAATCGCGTATTGCGTGTTCGTCTCCACGAAATTAACAATATGGCAATAAGTCGGCTGGTCCGTATGAGTTTAAAGCGCGTTCACATGTATCATTCTAGTTACTTCTCGTTATTATTATACTATTTTATTACAACCTTAAATCTGAGAGTTGATCGATGTTCATTTAACAATTTCAGAAATATTTGTTTCATAAATTTGAAGCTTAATCAATAATTGAATTTAATATAGATCGCTTGTTTGCAGCAACTTTTTAATCTTAAATGAGATCTTAATCGTTTATCAACTGTAAAGTAATTTATTTTATCGAATGCATGACAAGCAATAAAAACAAAGTATAATTATACATTAGCTCGATGTGTCACAAATTGTAAACTTGGCCTAATATTTTTGCCGCGAATTTTAAATGTTACGAAATTCTGTTAATATGTCTATTTGTTTCACGCTGAAGCAGAATTTTCGGGTTCTCTTGTATTTTAAGCTAATATTACTATTCGTAAATTTTATAATTTTACAAATTGTGAGTTATTATTAACATTAATAAATCTTTTTTTACATGGCAAAAGAAGAAGTTTTGAAAAGAAAATTTTATGAATTCGAAAAAAAAAGTTATAAAAAATATAAAATACAAGTAAGACATTGCAACTTGTAATTCAATTTATTAATACTAATAAATTTTTGTGTAATTGTAATAAATTTCTCATCAATTGATCAGATCCCTCTAACCTGTAATCAATTATACATCAAGGCAGTGTTGCGTTATTCTTGCATCTACTAATGATACAAATAGATGCTTTGAATCAATTGTCATTACATAATTGAGCAATAAAATATAAAAAATATTTTAAACATCTATATTTATTTAATATTATAATGTAATTTAATTAGACATTATGTTATTATATATAACAATAACATGTTATTATTGATTGAATCTTTTCTAATGTATCTTGGTTATACTTAAAAGAATGTTTTACATTGGGCATGTCTATTGTGATTTTATGTATCATTGACTACAATTTATAGCCAAGTGGAGTATGTAACATTTTTTAATAATTTTATACATATGTATATATGAGAACACTCTAACCTGAAACTTATTTGTAACATAGAGAATCTACATGAATTTCTGTTATTGTATAACTGTTAATAATTTTTTCATACATTTTTAGTCTCAATAAAGAAATTATCATGACTGATAATTTGGATCATCTGAGTAAATACTTTAAACAAACTCTAAAACCTATTGTAAGAACAAATGTAAGTTTGTTTAATACATCAAATTTAAGTATTTGAAATTTCTGATCTTACTCTGAATAAAAATTTGTAGGTATTGGAGTGTCGTGTTTGCGAAGAAGTATTTACCATTGATGGAGTAAAAGTACCAAGATTATTGCACTGTGGTCACACAGTGTGTCATTCATGCCTCTTACGACTGAGACCTTCTATGACTGATCAGCAGTTTTTATTGTGTCCCTTCGATAGACAGCCAACAGGCATTAGTCAAAACAATATCTGCAATTTAAAAAAAAATTTTGCCCTGATTGAATTATTAGAGAGACTGGAACAGTCCAATAGTGAGAAATTATCAATACTCGAAAGGGAGAGACTCCAATCTAATCAAACTTGTGATGAAGATGAAGCTCATACGGCAGTATTATATTGCACTATTTGTATGACTCACTTGTGTGAGAATTGTGACAGTACCATTCATTCTTCGAAGACTTTAAGCAAACATAAGCGTGTACCTTTGTCGGAGAAGCCAAAAGAAAAACCAAAGTGTCCGGTGCATACAACGCATGTGGCAGAATTTACTTGCACTCAAGAAGGCTGCCACAATTCCCTTATGTGTTATTTGTGCAAGGATTACGGTAGACATAGCACACATAAGGTAACAAAAATTACTTATAATTGGTGATCAATATTCTACTGCTTATTTTAATTATAGCTAGCTTTGGTGGAAGTTGAGGCAGAGAATATTAGAAAATCTATTGTCACTGCTCTGCAGAAAATGACGCAATTTATGGAAAGTATGAGAGATACAGCACACAGAATAGGCATGTTTGCTTTCTTTATTCTAACGCTTTCGTATCTTTCAGTTTCTTATTGAACATTATTGAAAATTATAATAGTTGTCAATGCAAAAATTCGACCAGTAAATCTATGTGTATAAATACTTGTTATTGTTGTTAGAAACGGTGATACAAGAGTTAGAGGGATGGGCAATAGAAGATGCAAGGCAACGAGTGCGTCAGCATTTCGAGGAATTAAGAACCTTGTTGGCTGAGCAAGAAAATGCAGCTATCTCCTGCATCGAAACAGAAACGCGTGGGAGATTGTGCGCTTTAAGACAGCAACAACAGGATTTGACTACCACTAGGTCTCAAGTGGCGGATGTGTGCATTCAATGCGAAAGTATCTTGGATTCCGAAGATTGGAAGTTACTAAACAGCGCAACGAAAGTTAAAGAAGTGTTAACTACATTAGAACAGCAGCAACAACATTATGCTCAACTTGGTCCAGATTTTCTCACGCCTGAATCCTCTATACCTATAATATTCAGCCGTGTAAGTGTGTTTATTGATGTACGGGATGTGAATAATTACGTTCTACAAAAAATAATTTACAATATTAAAATTATAGGACAATAGGGTACATATTGGTACGAAGATCGACATGCGCGTAGTAATCTTGGGATTGGACGGTGCTGGGAAAACAAGCATTCTATCAGCCATGAGAGGCATTACACTTTCTGGACCGCCGATCCCTACGATTGGCTTCAACGTAGAAAGTCTGGAGTACAAAAATTTGGTATTCACTTTGTGGGATGTTGGTGGTCAACAGAAGTTTAGACCACTATGGAAACATTACTATCACAACACGCAGGCAGTGATTTTTGTAGTTGATGCCAGTGACAGATCTAGATTTGAAGAAGCTCAAAATGAATTATCAAAAATTGTAAATGAACGTGAATTAAAAGACGCCTTATTCCTTATATATGCTAATAAGCAGGTAATTATTTTACAAAATACTATGTTTACAATGTATTCACAAACTTCTAATTCATTTTATTAACAAGATTTTCGGTCTAATTATCTTTTCTCTCCATTTTGTAGGACATCACTGGTTGCGCCAGTGTCGAAGAATTAACCGATATCTTATGTTTGCAAAAATTATGTTGCGGTCGGGCGTGGCACATACAAGGCTCGTCTTTAGTTACAAATGCTTGTGGTTCTACGCAAGGTCTCGACTGGTTAACTCAACAATTAGGCGCTCACGAAACCTTATATACAATACCTACCGTATCGTAAAATCCGTAAATCGCAATCCTGCTTTTATAGAACGAATGAGATTACAATGAAGATTCAAATTTTTCTTTGTATTTTACGTACTTATATAGCCTGTAATTTTCTTTGCAAGTTATATATTGTACATTCCGCGAATAACTTCCTTAATTAATTCAATAATTGTGATAATGTTCGAGGTTGTCTAGCGTTTGATGCGTTTGATATAATGTAACTATCATATAATAATATAGCCGTGTTAATCGAAAGGCGTTAATAAACGGCTGGAGCACGTCTAGAAAAGTCTTATTTATTTTATTACATCGGTTACTTGATTTTTGTATTTAATACATAATCATACCAATCATATTTATATTTATATTTCATTCAGTCATGTTTGCACACATCCATCATTCTTACACATTGTAACTGGAGCGAACTTCTTAATACGCGCGTACACTGTACGGAAATTGAAATAATATATAATATATATATATATATATA
>CAJDYZ010005692.1:53215-64132 GCA_903986555.1 Heterotrigona itama
CATTAAATTACATCTCAATTATCTTTCAATTGTATATAAAAACACTTGACAAACAAAAACGAAACAACTTAGTCTTTTCATGGAGCTGTGCCATAGGAGGGGGAAGGAGAGATATGGGGCAAGATGACTCTATACGATATATATATATATATTGCATACATACATATATATATATATATATACATCCTATATGTATGCAATTACATCGTGGTAGCACGTAATGAGCACTTTGATTTCTTTCCTTTGACACTCAGAGCAATAACCTCACACACCGATGAATTTCACGGAACACGATTGAACGACTGAAGACTAGGTTAGAAAATTCAAGTTATGAAGGTGAAAATTTCTAGTAGAGAAAAATGAAAGAACTCTTATTGGAGACTCAGATCTTGAAATTCCACGAATTCAATAACTATTTGTTTCTTTTCCCGTAGACTTTCATTTGGTCAGAAAGGATCTGTTTGTTTTGTGGCAATGGTTAGTTTCTCTTTTTCTTGTTGCTACGATTTTTACGTGTTTTTTGTGGAAAGTTAGTGCGTGTCGCGGCCACACAGCTCCTGGAATATTAGTCTGTGTTCGTGTCGATCACAACACATTATTTACAATTCGTCGTGTTCCTGGAAAAAAAAAATAAATTTTAGTAATACAATTAAAATTCTTTTTTAGAAGGTAGGAAAGTGTCTGATTTTATATTCAGCAACGAGGAATTCCAGCCGTTTTATCAATCAGTTCAAATCAGAGCTAAATAGAATCATCATGAGAATTAAGGGCGAAGAAGTTTCAAAAATTTTTAAAAATAAACTTACTTCAGCATCAGGGACACTGTTGTCCTCCTCATCCGCATCTTCATCCTCGTCATCGTCCTTGTTATCTTCATTTTCTTTGCTCTCCTTTTGTCTCTGTTTTCTTTCCTCTTCATCTTGAGCCTCCTTCGTCTTTTTCTCACCTTCCTATAATATGCGTATGATCTTGGAATAAATTTATGTAACCGTATACGTGAAATCATAATAATTATAACAATGTAAACTTCAGCAACGAGGAATTCCAGCTTTTTATCGCTCATTGAAATCAGCAACGCCTTTAACATCATACTGTTTCTATTCAAATTAAACGCAACTTTCTTTCTTCCTACTCACCAAAGTAGGCTTCCAAACTTCTTCGCCAAATTTACGAGCGACTTCGAGGTCATCAGTGATCAGTACATTATCGAAAATTGTTCCAGATTTCACTTGCCAGAGGTCAAAACCGAGAGCGCAGATTTCGTCCCTCTTGTACAATTCTGGATCAGATGTGTATTCGGGATTATCGATCTCTGGGTGAATCCAGGGCCCTTTATAGTTTGGATTGTCAATTTGTTTCGGTTTCCATTCACCCTGAAGAACATAAAGGAATCAGTATACATGTAGATTTCAAATTAACTAATTTGTTCAGTATAATTAACTTTGTAAAACTAACCTTATATTCAGGATTATCGATCATTGGAGCTTCCCATTCTCCGTCCATTTCATCGTCCCAATCTTCGGGTTTGGTGGCTTCGGGATCGGGAATATGCTCTGGTTTGTCCCAATCTTCTGGTTTCTGGTCATCTGGATCAGGGATAGTGGCCTTATCATCCCAATCTTCAGGTTTGCTCTGGGATGGATCCTTGATCTTCTTTGGTGGAAGAAAGTCCCAGTCAGCTTCCAATTCGCCAGACTCTACTTCTTCGTTATCAATTAGAACCTAGGGACGAATACAAATATTTAAATAGAGGAAAACTAATAATTACGAGTACGAATAATACGAATTACTAATAATACGTATATATGGATAATGAAATGTCGTTCTTTGCTACTATCGTAAATAAGTAACGTGACTTATATACACTTTACGAACAAGATAATCATTGCTCTTCGAGATCCTCTAGCACCTATTCTCCACAGTAGATCAATGAGAACATGTGACTCTAGGCTCGATATATATTTCTACAAGATTAGATCATTCTACTCCCTTACTTTGTATGTATTGTCAGGCTTAACAATTAAGCTGTACAAGTGAGTATATATGTCATCTTTGCAGCGAATATCCTTGTTAATCAAAAGGTTTTTGCCCTTGTAGCTGAAGATCACGTGAACTTTCTTTGTACCAGGTCCACAAATATCAGGTCCTATAAAGAAGCATCACATTTAGCAATGATCATGTTCCTTGGATTCCTGCCAAATACATTTCACACATGTATTTTTGTAACAGACGGAGAAAAAGTAACCTCAGAAAATACTGTTCAATATTCGTTAGATCTGACATATCATTTTCTTTTTTTATCAGTGTTTAATTAACGAAAAGGCTAATGTCTCTTTATGAGTGCCTGAAATATGTATGATTACTATATTCAGGGCATAAGTGAGAATTTGCTCTCCGAGATCCATTAGCACCAGCATGCCATAGGATGACATAACCGGTGACTCTAGGCTCGGGTTTCTATAATAAAAATAATTTTCCAAAAGTTGAAGATTCTTACCAAACATAATCTGATATGGACTGTCACCATGCATGTCTTTTTGATCCAATGAGCAGTCAAATACTTTTACATATCCACCGCCACAATCAATATTTTGTTCATGCTTAACAGTAAATTGGATAACAAGTGTTTTGTCTTTATTGTTGAACGGTTTAAACTTCCTGCTCAAAGCATAGAATCTGGCATCTTGTGATGTTTGGATACCTGCGTACATGTGAGAGGAATTATTGTATCAATTGTTTTATTGTATTATACATACAGTATAAATATTCTTTGTACAAGTTTCTTTTTTTTACCTTTGTCATTTTCTGGCTCATTCCAGAATTTTCCATGACTTAAAACAAATTTTCCAAATTCTTTTCCTGGATGTTCAGAGTAGACCCAATTCTTCTCCCAGGAATCTGTAAAGAATTTACATTTAAAAAATTTTTTAAAAATCTTCCATATTAAAAACGTTGTGCTGAGACAAAATCGCATACTAAATAATCATCAAATATTGTACAATAATAATTTTACGAATCTCGACGTTTATATTTATCAGACTCGATATTATCGAATTTAATCGGCAATTTTTTATCAGATAATAATCTAGATGTCGTTAATCGTATCGAATAAAAATCAATATCTTGGCTATTATGTATGCAAATAATCTTACAATGAAATTAATCGAAGGGATGTCCCAACAAACAGGGAAATGGGAGTAACTTTTTAAAACTTGAAAATGTAGAATGAAACTTCGCCCAAACGACGTTTCTCGAGAAAATCAAGTTTGAAAACTGGTCAAACGTGCGAAACTGAACTTGACTAATTCTAGATGAGACGGGAATAATTGGCAGGAAGTTATTCCATGTGGGAATGCAAGTTGAATGTGGAAAATAAAATTTGTTCACCGAGAAAATCGAATTTCAAAAGTTTATCAAATATATCTATATTCTAATCGGCCAATTTCTAATTGAACAAATTTCAAATTGTTCAAATTTCAATCTTTTCATTTATTTTTACATGTGGGACGGCCTCGCGCCGATTGTTTACTCGCGCTCGGTCGGTAATTAAACAAACCCGTGTATAATATACCAGAAAAACATTCAACGCGATTCCATCGAAAACGAAGGCACCCCGTCGAAATTTACTTTGACGCGTCTTCGACGCCCAGTCTCTTGTGTAGAATCGCCTGATCGTCGATCGGGTTATGATTACAAGGATGCTCTTTCTTGGACGATCGTGTCGCTGGTGACACGTTTTGGGAAGTTCGCTGGTCGTCGTGTTTTTCTCGCAACCGTCCAACACAGATCGACCAATCGATTGCGCGTCATGTCGGCGGAACGCAGGCCGTAGATTGCTCTATGGCCCTCATCACGAGACGATTCTCATGGCACGTTCACGGCACTTCCAATCCTACCACCGTGGCATATGGCATCGTAAACAATTCTAACGGCTCGATCGTGAAATCGAGCATTAATTATGCAGAAACTTGTAGCACGCATAAATAGGTAGCACGACGGTTACAGAGAAACAATCGAGGCAGGGGCGGTGTGTGGTTACCAAGGAGAAACTATACTGTCCGCACTCTCTTCGTATTAGTTCGCGAGTTCAGTTCAGATTTTTCTGGAAATTTACCGCCCGCTAAAACCCAAGATTTCTCCATTCTGCCGATGCAGCTGTCTCATCGTGAAAACAATGGGTGTGGTTTTTTTCCCCCGGAGAAAACACGGAGAGAGACGTCCCGTTAATTGTTCTACATTACTATTCAGTCCGGGAATTACTCACCCCGAAGAGGTTTCGAAATGCGAAAAATGGAAATGAAGTTACCGACGAGGAAAAAAATGTCCGAAACTAGTGTTTACTCACCGTCGAGGAATTTCTCCTCAAAGTAGATTTCCGCAGTGGCGATTGTGACCGCCAATAAAAGGCAAAATGAGCTGAAGAACCGCATTTTTAGACGCCGGGACAACGAAAGTCCGGTCGACGACGATACTTACTCTGTAACGTACTAGCCGATAATGCCCGAATCGTGGACGTGGTTGGTGAATTAGCTGCCGTAGGGTAGACAGATGGAGGATGCTGATTGGCTGGAGCACGAGCACCAATCACAGCTAACCACGCTTAACCAACAAGGCGCCGCACCGTGGCAGTTTGTTGTCACGCTGCACGTCACCGATTACATATTTCACTTTATCTATTGTCGATATAGTAGAAGATAGCAATTTAGCAGAACACCGTTATTGGTCAGATGACTATTGTTTGAAATAAAATTAAATTCTTACGAATTTCTTTATTCAGTTAAAACAGAATCTTCAGAATTCCTTGCGATATAATCATTTATATGTGTTAACAATGTTATGTCAATTTTTTTCGTGTTCTATGTAAATAGGATGTGAACTGCATGTGTGCATATCCGGGTAGAATGTTTTATCTTTTAAATTTTTTAATTTTTCAACTATAAATGTATCTTTCCTGAATTTTTTATCTTTTAATTTTTTAATTATAGACGCATCTTTTCAAGAACACTTTGACTTGCTAAAGTTTCAAAAATGAGGATGATTTCTCATGAAAATGAACACCTTCAGAGAAGAACCCTATACGTAAATTAATATTATAATGGAACTACAAAATACATAATTATATTACATTAATTGGATAAGAGTTAAAATAAATATTTTTTGCTACTATCCAACCGATGCTAATTCTTTTTTCAGTACTGACAAATTCGATGGAATTCCACAGTTTTGTTCGACACTTGTGTAATCAAGCTGCAAAGTATTGCGTTGAACAATTACTTATCATACACAACATCGTTTGAGCAATTATGTAACTGGAAGTACGTTCAGGTTTGGCAATGAAACTAGACCGGCGTATTTGCATAACAAACACAAACGTGTTACGTTTGCTACCTCGTCTGCGGCAAATATAAAGACGTCGATAAAACAGACTCAGCGTTCCCTCATATTTCATTTTGTAGTTTGTATATTCTGTTTGTTCATATGAAAGATAGAACAAACCACGATGAACCAACCTGATCAAAGATAGGTTCTTGACCTCGTTAATGTAACCATTTATCACCTGGAGAAACACCTTCGAGGAATGTATCACATTTCAGGGGCATATTGTTTACCAAATTGTTCCCTTAGTAACGGGCTCTAGCAGACGCACTTCACTTTGGTCATGCTATCCTAAAATCTACAAGTAAAGCCAGTAAGATCCGGTCAGGCCACAGGAGTCAGTGGATCTGAAAGAAAATAGAAAAAAATATTTTAAAAAAGGGGGAAAATGTTGCACTCGAAGGCGACAGCTGCTCTCATGAGGCTGAAGGAAATGGACAGGAAATATAATATAAAACGCAACGAGGGCACAAGAATACAGAGTAATGTCAGCACTGAAAGTTCGTTGGAAAATTCTCCTAGAAGCTCGCAAGTTAAGTCTAAAGCCTTCAATGGCAAACAAGATAGTTTAGTGCTGCCAATTACTGAAGCAAAGAAGGAAATTAAACCCAAGGTATTGATCAATACAGATGGATCATTTTCAATGTCTTGTTGTTTGATGAAACTGAATTATTTTTATTATATTTTATTATACTTGATATTTTTAAACTAGTAAGTTGTTTTATTTAATTGTATCTAATGCTCCTTCAGATATCTCCAGTATCCAAAATGGAGATAAAGATTCCATTCATCAATGCAAAAAATGATGAATCTTCTTCAATTAACGACAGTACAACCTCGAAGAAATCTCCTAAGACATCTTCTAAAACAAGGTCAGATGTAACAGAAAACGATGTAAGCATCGAGATGCAGGAAGGAAGTTCAAGATCGAAAGAATCCCCTAAGAGTCTCTCAAACTTGGAGACTAATTCCAGATACAAGGTTTCCATGATAGGATCTGGGGATTCCCCAAGGAACAACGATGATTTCTCAGTCGCTACAGTGCTTTCTAGGTGTTCAGACGATTCTGAAATAATTTCTAAAGCGGTTAAATCCGTGAACGAGACTTCCTTTAGAAAAAGCAATGAGGGATCAAACGAACCGGAAGTAATGGCGGCCGAGGACAGTGTCCTATTATCGAATGATGCTGAGTCGACGATAGAAGAAGAAGCTATCAAGACAAGCGAAGAAAAGAGTGAAATTGTCACCGAACAATCAAACACCATAAACAAGGATATCTCTGTGAGAAAAGTTTCTCTCGAAGAGGAGCAAAAAGCTACGTACGAAGATGACACTTTTGAAGAAGTTTCCAGCTCCGTTGAATCATCCAGTTCTGTGGAAGAGAAATTGAAGGATAACTTGGAAGAAGATACCATGATTTCTGGAGTGAAACAGATCAAAATTACTCCACATAGGCAGACAGAGATTGTCCAAAGGATGATCGACGAAGACAAGTTATTAAACTTAAGATTTTTATATATTTTTTTTTTTCGCTTCTTTTTCTTTCTTGTAGATGTAAATGTAGATATAACGTTAGTATGAATATGATATAATTTTAGCCGACTTTGCTACAATATCTGAGTAGCAAAATTTTTGTTCTGATTGTCATATCGAGAATATTTTAGATTGTTAATTGTTGACAATCTCGAAAATTCTTCACTCTTAACTCGAAAAGTGATGTTCATTCTCGATTTTAGAATTCTAAAATACCCAGACCAAAGATTTTACTACCCAAATAAATAATATGGTACAATCTTTTATCCGCTACAAAATAAATAAATAATTTACAAACTAACGATAATAACAGTGGAATTTGCGTATCTTAGAGATAAAGAAATCGTAGAGCTGATCGCGCCGAAAATAATGCAAAGTACCAGCGAGTGTGATATTGGTCTTGACGAGGAACTCTCAAACTACGTGAAAACAACAGAGGACGTCGACGAGACTGTGCCAATCAATCTTCTAAAGTTATCCAAGCAAATAACATCGGCGAAGAAGCACGTTCGTCGAAGGAAATACAGGAAGTTATCCAACGAAAACACAGAGGAGAGGACTGACTCGTCTGTGGTTTCTGAACACGAGAGATTAACAGAACGCAAAGAAAATAGCGTGGAGTCTTTTACATCCACGTAAGTAGCATCTCCATTTTCTTCAGTCGCTCCAAAATCAGAGGAACAAATCGCTTTCCACACATCTTCCATACTGTTTCAGAAAAAGTGTAAAAAATGGTAGGAAGAATCAGAAGGAAACTTGCTCACCGACTGACCACCACAAAGGAAAATATATTAATAAAATAGCAGCTGGGAAATTAAAAAGTGAGATAGACGATGGCAGTCCAGAGACGGATCTTAGTGAAGACAAATTTCTAAGGGAGACTCCGAAACAATCTGACGTCACTAGTACACTAAGAAAACTGAATAACGATGCAATTAACGCCATAGTTAAGAGGAACAGAGTCCAAGCGTTTGTTGAAGCTCCAAACAAATTCAGATCCTGTAAAAATTGTGGAACCATAGTGAAGCTTCCATCCGCAGGTGCAGCCAATAATGCTGTGGATTATGACGGCGACGATTCGTCTCTAGAAAATTTTAAAACGGTGAATCTTCCAAAGAATCAATTTGTCGAACAATTTTTTATCCTACGGTGTTACCTTTTTTAATGTGTGTTGGAAACTGAAGCGAATCACTTGAAAAAAATCCTCGTAGGGCAAGAATCCCAGTCATGATCGAAAAATGAAACAGAAGAAGGCCAAATGCAAGAAAGTATCAAAGTCATCGAAGAGTCGAAAATCAAATTGTGGCAAAATAGATGGGAAACACTCGAGATTCGATTGCAGGCAAACACATCGTTTGCGAAAGCAGGCAGCAGCAATCAGATTGCAACAAGAACGTGATGATATCCGTAACTACTTGATGGAGCTGGAACACACGCGATTAGAATTTGATCCGGGCACGATGTTCTCTCAACTGTCTGCCTTCAAACCGCTTGAATTTCCAAAAATTGCCGCGTTTACGAAATCTGGTAAATTAGTTCCTCTCTTTCTCAATTTATTTATGAAAAAAGGGAGTGCAATTACTTTGAATGTTTGAATTATATTTACAAGCTCTTTATGGTAACAGATGTGAAGAGTTCGAAAATCAAGGCCAAAGATGAGATTGCTGAGCTACAAGAAAAAATAGTGACGATAAGGCAGTGGCTGAAGGATCAATACATTCTTTACAGAGATTATAGTAGCCTAGCACAGACAGTAAACTCAAAATATATTCCTGCCAGCCTGGAGGATGCAAAAAGGGTATATGTTTTATTCACAATCCTTTTTTCTATATTCAAGCTAAAATTCAGTTTATGTAATTTTTGCTTGAAAATTTCTATTTGTTATATTATAAAATTTGAAATACACGATATCCTGAAATATGCCTGAAGTCCTAACAAAAATTATACTATTTTTTCCTTTTATTTAAAGAGAATTGCTCTTGATTTTTCTGACAAATCTCTAACAAAAACAAAAAATATTCAAAATATAACAAAAGTCATTCCAATAAAAATTACATAAATTCCTACGTTAAGATACAAGTTTACATAACAATTTTTCACGTCGTGCCATTGTACGGTGCGACCACAAAAAAAGAAAGAGAATATCGACTGGTAGGAAGTACAAAACCCGTAAGAAACAATGGAAAGACAATGGAAATGGCTTACAAGGAAGCAAACCAACCGGGATTCCCCTTCGCCGGTGGAAGTTTTTCGAAAGTTTTAACAAAATGATCCTGTTTCAGACGATTCGCCAGTTACAGAGAGCAACGATTAAGAACAGGTGACCGGTCGTTTCTACGAACCTCACAGCAAGAATCGACTAGGCACGTGCAACGTGATTATTGTACCGTGCTGGAGTGAACGGTGCCGTTCCTCGTAGGGTTGTGCATTATACTTCGTCTTTCGTTGTATTAATGGTTTGGTGAAATAAATTTATCTCGGATGTGATCCACTGTTATTTCAGATCAAGTGGCTACATTGAAGTGTAATAAATAATTACAACTTGGAGGTACAGTTGCTGATAATAAAGAGCAATAAAATTTGACTTTAATATCTTCATGAATGGAATTCAATTATCATCCCAGAGCAATCGAATAAATTTGTTGCATGCACCTAATCCATCCTAAACTTCCACGACTGTTTCAAAATGATGGAGTGGATATTTATCGTAAAAGGAAGATTCGTAGCTTTTGCACAAGAGCGTTGAACCGTTCAAACGTCGTGGTGTCTGAACGAATCGATAGCCCGATGTCATGCCGAGAAGGGCCCGAAGAGAAGGGCAGACCCTACGCATGCCATCCACACTGTTAGAGCGTGTGTACGCGTGCGTGTTGCACGCGCACGTGCAGGAGGTGCTCGAATGAGCGGCGGCGTTCTTTCATTGACGTGCTGCTGGTCGTTGTATCCTCCAGTTCTGAGCGAGCCTCTGCACGCTCAAGATCCAGCCGACACTGGTGGCTTCTCTCATTTAAAATTTGTTCGAAAGCTCGTAATCCTTTGACAGTGACTGAAATATATTTCAAGATAGAACACACTGTATCTCGAAGGAATCTGAAGATAAAGGTTCAGAGGACATTTACGGTGAGTCTTTCACTATCCATTATCTTTGTTGGCTATTTGGCTTCCTCCTTCTTGTAGAATTTTATTTTGAAACCATATTATAACTAAACCGAGGGTTAACGTGATTTTGAAAATTATGAATCTGGCGTGCCCTTCGGTGTTCGCAATGCATGGATAATTGAATAGATGACATCAGCAAGGAACATTATTAAATATACATGCACCTTGCTACACCTGGAAAGCAAAACCACATATACTGTGTCAAGGTTCAATGGATCAATTGAAATTGTGCAACCGGTAGACCGGTTTCTATAAGTAAACTGAGTGATAGATAATTAACCTTACTAATCGAGCAATCACAGTTCAGGAATATCAAATTGATTAATGCACTCTCCGTTTCACTTCTTCGGCCTCGTTTCCCAAAAATGCTCGCGCATGGAGTATAAAGAATTTTCACATTTTAGTTGTTCGTCTTACTTAATGTTCCCTGTCTGAAACAACCGGGGATTGCAGGTTTAAAATCTTTTCGTTTTTTTAAACCGATTTAAGTATTCCCGAATTTCAAACTTCAAAGTTTCAGAGCGCGAAAGTTTAAGAGAGAAAAAAAAATTATGAATTTTTATACCCCATCGAGTTTTAATTTCCCTCCGTCTCCGACGTAGGAAATACGTAATTAAAAACCTCGATAAAACGAGAAATAACAAAACGAATCGCGAACCCTCGGTGACTCTTGAAATCTGGGGAGGGGAGGGGTGGAGGGGGCAGCCGCGAAATCGCAGTCTTGGTAAGCAATGTTCCCATGAATTTCTCCGCGGCGTCGATCGCGTCGAACGCTGCTGAAACATCACGTTAGAAATTCGAGCGCAGTTAGAATGGCGAAAGTAATCGGGGAGCTCTCCCTGGATCTGC